>OX940974.1:49541304-49681879 GCA_954871275.1 Leptopterna dolabrata | reverse complement strand
TAACTAAAGAAATGTACCCATAGGTGCCTACATGCACTAGCAATTTCTTCAAAGTTCGCTAAAAGGAACTTGGTTCTTCGTAAATTGTAGCATGGACGTAGCAAACAATAAATTAACCCCTCCCCCTTCCTAAATGGTGAGCATCGTTAGAATTCATTTACATTGTAAACCTACCTACCTTTACAATACTCGTATGCCCATCGATCTCATGAAAATCCTTCTTTTAAAAACGTTCTGCTCTTCAATCATCTATCTAAACGCGTGCCAAATTTTCCCTTTGGCGCACTCACAACACGTGGAATAGAATTCTTATTGTACGGTCTATTTTGTGTGAGTGATAAGTCGTTAGTTCCTCTCCAAGTCATGAGTACGCCTATGGTTACGGTAATACGTATTTTGTGGATGTGTACGGTGTAATTGTAGAACTCTGATTGTTTGGTTAAAAGAGCTTCCCATAACTTCTACCTGCAGATTCCCTATTTTGGTTTATTTTTTTCAATAATGAAACCTTTGGAATAGAGGATGAAAATAAATTTTTACCCCCCCCCCCCCCCCCTCAAATTTTATGGTTTCCGTTTCAAGGTACGTAGAATCCGAAAATGGAATAAATAAATTTCTGTCCGTCCGCCATACGTCGTATTTGGCACTTTTCTTAGTTACCATGAACGAAAATGATTGAAATGAGGTTTATAGGTCCCATTTGGGGTCTAGTTGATCCTCGAAGCTCGGCGTTACTTTCATTCATATCTAAGGGGTGAAAAATAGGGTTTGAAATTTTCAGAACGCCGTAGCTCGAAAACTTTTAATAGAAGGATATGGTTTTTCTAACGTTTTTAAATTAATCTTGAGCTGAAGAATTTTCTGAGACCACCCTGAGCATTGTACGTGCTGACGTCCGTTTGCACCGAAAAGCTTCGTCAACATGATCGTGAATGAAACGGTATGAATCCGGCCCAGATATCATTGCTAGGGAACACGGATGGCTGTGTGAAATCGAGTTGGATGTTACGAGATTATTTCATTTGAAGAATGATGGTTATTTTGAAAGCAGTTGATAGGTACTTTTTCATTTTGAAAAAACGTTGTGCTTCATGAATAACAACAAATAACTAATGATTGAATCCCGCGCATTTTTATGAAACAGTAATTCCCGGGCCGGCTGCATTACTCGATTTAGGGCTTTACTGGGAGGAGCTAGGGTAGGTATTGACCACAGAAACCAGCGATCTACGCAGAAGGGGCATCTATACAGATAATTAATAAACCGTTGTGTAATAATTTGCAGTATATTTTCCATCCTGCCAAAAAGAAACAGCCTAAATTATGCCAGGGGCTTCAAAATTAGGCCACTGCTAGCAGGGGCGATCAGATTATGTTCAGTAACCCATAAATGCAACTTGAATAATGTTAGCTTCAGACCGTTGTGAACAAAATATTTTGTCCGTTAGCGTCACGTATTATAACGATGATGATATAGTTGAATTGTGTGGTACTCCAGCTTGAAGCGGCCTACTCTTTTTGTGGTTTCTCATAAATCTTCATCATAAGTTTGAAGATCACAACTCCATCTAAACACAACTAGAGCTAACATATAGGGAAACGCGTCACCGAAATGTCTAATTATGGTGATCTTATTGTTGGTTAAAACTACTTCCCGCAACTTCTCTCTCTACATTACCTGTTTTTCCATCCTGTCAAAAAAACAAAAAACAAAAAAAAACAGCCTTAATTATGTCAGGGCCTTCAAAATTAGGCCACTGGTGGGTATTCGCAGGGGCAGTCAGATGATTTCCAATAACCCAAAAATGGTAGGTACTTAAATATGTTAGCATCAGGCCGTTCTAAACATAATATTTTGACCATTAGCGCCGCGAATTATAGCGATGATATAGGTTGAATTGTGTCGTACTTTAGCTTGAAGAGGCCGTGGTTTCTCGTAAATCTTAATTATTATTTTGAAGATCACAACTCTAGTTAAACACAACTAGGGCTAAAATTGGAAACGCTTCACTGATATGGATCGAGATGGGTGAGAACCTTCACATGCTTCATAGTTCACAGTCCTTTCCCTCCCCTCTGTCTGTCATCATGGTCGGATTACCGAAACTTCAAGTTGGTAGCATCGATGTTGGTTTGTATTTTTTACGTCCAAATATACCTGCTATCCTAGTTGCACTTGATAGATATATTTCCCAAGTTTCATTCAACTGTCTTTTTGCATTACGTACCCATATGTGTAACTTACTATATGAGTGTATATAAATTTTGTTGTTTTCTCTGTTTCAGGAAAACCGCGAGGAAGTAACGAAAATTATCAATTCAAGTAGTAGTGGACAGACTGTGATAGCGCCTCCTCCTTTCTCACTTCCTATCCAGTTTCCGTTTCCACACCCGCCGTTCCCTAGCCCCGCGACCGCCCCGTACCAACCTTCGTCCGCCTCTTCGCACTCATCGGAATCCTCGTCATCGTCGCAACAGACGTGGAGTTTCGAAGAACAGTTCAAACAGGTTCGTCAGGCAAGTATTTCACTGTTCCAGTTTCTTCTATTAGAATAGAGGATAGAAAGCCACAGTCGAAGGTCCAGGGGTTGGAATATCATCACCGGGAAGGCATGTGTCATCAGAATAACTCAGTCTAAATTATCCCCAATGAAAATGATGTTAAAGCTAATAGAGTTTGCAGTTCGAGGATCATACACCTTATTGTGATCAAAGCACAGACCCTGTACCGAAACTATAAAGAAAAGTGGTGCTTCTAAAACTCAGCCGTCAGTGTATTTATATTGGGAATTTTGCGCTGATTCCAAATGTTCCTCACGTTCCTGTACCTACCTACCTACCTAAAACAGCTTATTAGCCTCGCAATTTTCAAAAAACCGTAGAAATGAACGTTGTTCGACGTAATATTGGCCTAGACCTCACATTGCCACAAGAACCACCCAAAACAAATATTGAAGGGTCTGCAAAAGGTTTGTAGGTATTAGGATTTTGTAGGTAGGTAAACGAAATTTGGGTTTTGTGAGTAGGTACATTTATGGGATACCTAAAATTTTGTCCGTGGGGAAAAATTGTGGATAATCACGAATACGTCGAATCAGACCAATTTGGCCCTCCAGTACCACAGTGAAACCAGAGATCTACTAGTTCGTGTTAATATATATATATATCTATATATATATATATATATATATATATATATATATATATATATATATATATATATATATATATCCACATGGTATCTCAAAATGGTAAAAGTATCAAGGACGGCCTTCGTCAAATGATACAGGTACAGAGGAAACAAATGATAAAGATTTTGAAATTTCATTCCATCTCCTCCTACCCTGGATCTTTGACGTCGTTTTTATGGTTCTCGATGTAATGTTTGCCCTCTGTGTCGTATATCTCGACGTATTGATTTCCGTTTCGTTAACGATTGAGAGAAACTGGATGAGAGCGAGAGAAGCGCATGAGGGGTCTTGTAAACGGAGTAGGTAGTGCGGTATCTCGTATTGTGGGAGTAGAGAAGCATTCTGTTTGATGTGTTCATGTTGTTTGGTGGTTAACATCGATTGCTCCTAATGTATGAATGTCCTTAATCGTCCAATTCATCATTGGAGCCCGCAGTGAAGAAATTTTGTGTCAGTAGGTTCTTAGCGATTTCTTTTCTTGATAAAGAATTACTTAACAAATTCAAAATCTAGGTATCATATTGTAACCCTCATTATTCCTGTACAACAACGAGCCGCGACTGAGATCTCATCGAACTTCCATAAGATCGCGAGTTCAAATCACAGCTACCCATCGTCCCCAGAGTGGTGAGGCCAAGGGTACCCTTGAGTAATATATTGACCGGGTTTTGATCCACATTACAGGACAGCTCATCATTTCCGTTAACCACGTCATTCAAAGATGTTTTGTCTTGTCAGTCTAGATCGGCTCGGTCTTCTCTTCTCATGTGGGATGCTTGACCGAATAAGGGGATCCTTCAGTGCTGATATTGATTTAGCGCTGATGAAAAAACCTGTAAAAGTTGTCATTGAAAAATTTCTCATGGGAAAATATGGCTTAATTTGTTATAATATATGTTTTTCAAGAAAACGTCGCGTTGCATAGGTATGAGTACCTACATTAATTGTGGATGTTCACCGTGTGTTTTCATGTAGGCATCTCGATTGCTCTGTTTTAATAGTTATTCGCCATCGAAAAAATCTTCTCTATATACAGGGTGTTAAAAAGGTGTGAAAACTTCAAAGACTCATTCAGAATTCAACTCATTTGCAGCAAAACATTCTTAGAATTTTTGTTTAACGCCCCTTATTTTCGGGAGTATTCTCAGTTTCACAATTTTTTTCGTGTTTTCTATCTTATAATTGGTTTTGTTGTATAAAGGAGATAGAAATGTAACGCTCTTTCCACCGGTGTCCTTATTTTCAGTTTTACACGGTCATTTAAGGGAGTCATGGTAATTTTAAGGTCGAAAACACGAAAAAATCTTAAAATTGAGAATACTCCCAAAAACAAGGGGGTTAACAAAATTTTCTAAGAACATTTTGTTGCAAATGAGTGAAATTTTTGTTGCAGTGGTGGAAGGGATTGAACGAAAACATTCGTACCACAGGCTATGCTTGAACGGAAATGTCAAAAACTCATCGATTCTGAATCGATCCTCGAATAGAAATTTTGACACCCCCCCCCCCCCCCCAGTTTTTGGAATTTCCCTCCAAGCATAGTCTGTGGTACGAATGTTTTGAATGTTTTCGTTCAGTCCCTACCATTCACTGTGCGCTGGGCTTTCCGTCTTCGCCCAAGGTGATTAAGCATTGTTTAGATTATTCGAATAAAATTCTTTTACAGGTCTTACAACTCAGGGACAAGTGAATTCCATTATCTCCCAGTAGGACACTGGAGTTGATCATTACTGGCCGTATATCTTGTTATATTCTGAGTTGAAAGTGCTGCGCTCTTGCCTTTAGCATGATTGAGTGTTGGTTTATTGTTGACTCTCCGATGCGCAGCTGTCTCCAACTCAGTGAGTTACATGACACTGTTTACTGCTGCTGTTTCTCCTTGATTGTCGATAATGTTGTACAACTTTCTTTTCAAATCCAACTCGGTTGTAACAGTTATTATCTGCTGTGATGGTTAGAATTTTGTTCTTTCTTTTCAGCAAAGTTGAAATGAGAAACTATCGTGTTTTGGGTGTATATTGTTTCTCAACGGTCTTCATACTTGATATAATATGAAGGAGGAAATTCAATTTTAATCAGAGATAACTCTTCTTCATTTTTTGACAGGATTTAAAAAATCAAGAAATCACAAAAGAAGCGGAGAAAAAGTGAGCGGCGGTAGGTGGCACGCCATTTCCATTCCCTAGGAGCTATGTTTCGTTGGTTATCAAAGCGACGTCGATTTACCGGCGAATTTCAAAGTCATCATGGACTTTCACAATGCGTTGTTTGCCATGGAACCAATTTTTCATCGAAATCGTCTTTACATATTTTCCTATGTTTATGGAGGAATGTTATGAGAAATTCAGTGCAGATATAAGTTGTGTTTGTTTTCGGTAGACGATACTTGCCTATTGCCTTGCCATTCTCTTGCCCCGTAATAGTAATTTGGTCCTCATTCTACGGGATGGCGCTTAAAATGGGACCTATTGAAATAACATAGAAATTGCCCATTATTTTGAAGGAAGTTGCAATGAGCCCTACTTACAATGAGTGGCGGATAGCAGGGAAATGCTCCGCGACGGATCATCTTCAAATCCTAAAGTTGCATGTTACGCTGACTTTTTTGTTTCCTTAATCATTTCCCAAATCCTCAAAATTCACATTTCCAAAGATTCTGCGCTACTGTTTTCTGCAATTTACAATTGTTCAGAGCCCAGGAGGATAGAGTGTTAGTTCACGAGCACGCCAGAATTACAAAAAATAATATCCTCCTTATGCTTTTAGGTGTTGATCATTATTGACAAATTAATGATGAAAATATGAATGTATTGACGATGCCCTTGTCTTCTGCTACCTTTGGATTGAGTGCGCCTCGTTTTTAAATATGTCACGATTGACCATAATTTGAGGAGGGTTCCTAAGGAATATTGTTTTTGTGAATGATAATGACGACGGGGCGGGGGGTGGACTTTGTAGGTTCGGGCCTCCTACGTAGATGGTCCATTTGAAGGACATGTTTCTGATGTAAATAACTTGTCATTACCATTCATAAGTGGTGGCACCTTTCCACTATCACCCTCATTTATATGTCTGTTCTATAGTGTTATTCCTCTTTCATTTTCTTACCTTTGGCTCCTAAGGCCCAACTAAAGCTGTTAAACCAACCTTGTAGTTGGAATCGCCTACGGTGGCTGCAGAGTGGGTTACTTGGTTTCTCAACTCAACATTTCCATATTTCATTACGATTGTGTTGCAGAACTCCGGATGTTACATGTTTTAAAACCATTAAAAACAAAACTCCGAGACTAAACTAAAAATTAAACCCCTTGCAATTTTGAAAATTGATGGCATGTTATTGGATAGTTTAATAAATAGTTCCATGTATAGCTTCTTGTGTGTTTGCTTGATTGCTATCAACTTGTTTCTGAATTCAAATGTCGCCTGAAGTCCACTTGTTACTGATTGTAACTTGTTTTATTCATTGTGCGTTATAACTCGACCACTTCGGCTGCCGGTTTAAACTGTAGAAGGATTGATACTACTTTGTTTTTCTCTCCCCCCCCCCCCCCAACAGTTTTAACATGGAACATGTTTTTACGGGAGTAAACCAGGCTGGAAAACGTCCGCGTCCAGTCCAGGTGAACTTGGCTCCCCTCCCCGTCGCCCGCACAGTTCTCCCTCCTGCCACCCAACTCCGAGGAGAGCATGGCGAGACCCCACTCCGCCGAAAACTGCCGAGGGGGTTCTACCTACCCGAAAAACGCCAATAGCAGCTGAGGACGTGTATTACATGACATTGCGTTAGGTCGCTGGTCCGAGGCTTGGAAATCCCACAACGTTTTTTTTTTTTGCTTCCTCACTACCGAAGGCAGGGAAGCCTTGGATTCGTGTGAGTAAAAAAAAGTTCATGTCCTCCAAAATAAAAATTTCAATACCATTTTCCGTTTCAGACATCGAGGAACATATTTGGTTCCGTGTCTGTCTGTCTGTGGTAATTCCTTGCAACACCCATAACTACCCGAAATAATGGTCGAAGTGGGCTGAAATTTCGAGGGTAGGTGCGGGTTGAGTCACAGATGGTCCCATACCAAAATCATTGAAAAAGTACCGTAACTTTCGTCTGCGCATGCGCAAACGTGAAATAATTGGAACACCCATAACTACCCTAAATATCGTTGAAATCAATTCAAACTTGGAGGATCGGTCAGGAATAATACTTTCGTAGTTCCAAATCAGTTTCATCGGAATGGTAATGTTACTTTGATCTCCGCATGCGCGAACATGAAATGTTGACCATTTCCTTGTAACGCTTCTAACTACGCGATAAATAGTCGTAGAGAGATGAAATTTTGAGGGTACACGTGGGTTGGATCGCAGATGGTCCCGTATCATAACGAACCTACCCAACTAGCCTATACGTTCATGTGATTCAAGTGAGGAAGCTATAGTGCCAATTCGAATTGGCAGACGTTTTTCTACATATCTCCATGTCCCCTGTTATCATGTACCTATTCGAAAAACATGCTCTATGTTTCCTTGCTTTGATCCTTGATCTAAACTGTTATAATCCGGGGGTCTGGGGGTGGCCCCCAGATTTCAATCGACAATAAACGTACCATCATTAACACAAACCACTGGCGGCTAGACGCCCCCTACGGCAACGCATTTTTTTCCTTTACTTGTACGTGATTCGCGATTGGTAAAAGTGGTCGTAAAATGTTGAGAACTTGGTTAGGGACTACATCACAAGGCCGCCGGATCCGATAATGTTCAAATAAACTAGTCCGCCACTCTGCCAAGGACTGACTCAACATATTATACAATAGTTGACAATAAACTAGATAATTCGCCATCGCTATCAGTTATGTGAAGCGAAAATGTATGCGATTGGTTATATCACCTTCTCACTGACAAAACCCGCTCGTGTCGCTAGCTTCCAAGCTCCTAGTCTTCCTGCTCAGTCTTTACTTGTAGGAACCTACATCATAATTCTGGTTGTATGTTCGTTGTCACGGCCATACACCTTATTTTTGTTAATCCTTAACAAAACACGCTGGTAACCTCATTTAGTCGACTACAAATTGGATTTCATTGTATTGGATACCAATTTCTTTCCTGTTCAACCTGCAAGGCTCAAATTTGGAGTGGAGCTTCTGTGGGACTGCTGGGTAAGAATGATAAAGTGGGTCTCCGCCCTGATCAGCTGAGTGAGATGTGAGAGCAAGTTCTTTCCTATTCAACCTACGCGGCTGAGATGTGGAATGAAGCTTCTGTGGGCCTGCTGGGTAAGAACGCCTTCTTTCTTTGGTTGGCATTGCAACGCATGCCGGTTACAGCTATTATATTATATATTTTGTAGTTTTTGTTCTTTTATCATGACATTATAATCTTATGTTGTTAGTTGATAATAAGGGTAAATAATATTGTAACATGATGAAACTGGGTATACTTGAATCTTATCAGTAACAGAGTAAAAACGATTTGAAGAAAAAATCTGTCAATTTGAGACCTATAGGTGTATTTACCGTTTTCGTAATCATACTTTGTTAATCTTCTATTTCCTGTGGTGAGACCTTCCTCATTACACCCCTTTTTCCCCTAAACTCGAATGAAATGGTTGGATGGATATGTTGACTTCACCAGTCGGGGGCGCCGAGTCTCCGCTCTCCAATCAATTTATGTTGGCAGAAGCGACAGCCCCCCCCCCCCCCCCCCCCCCGACCATTCCCACCGTTACTTGATCGCATTGAAACACAAGCGGACGTATAATAGACTCCCAAAGACCGTACCTGGACTAGAAGTGCTGGTCGCAGACGTTGGAGTCAATGTGGATCGCTACCGTTCACGGGATATCGTTCGAACCTAGGCGTTATGATTGGCCGAGGCAGGTGAGGGCCCGCATCATCGTTAATGAGCCACTTTAATACTACTTGTTATTCGACCGGATATCTCATATCTTCTCCACACTGCTCAAGGTTAACGATCTCCCCTCACACTTAGCGGAGCGACTGTCTAGCCATCTTGTCACTCCTATACCTACTCCAACTTTGTTTCTAGTTTTCTATTTCCTGGTCTGAATAAGGTACATATTGATCTGTCTGATTTGTCAAATACTTCAAATTGAACTCCGATCAGGATTGGGGTGCGTACGTAATTGGTGCTTACTAGTCAGCGAAAACACCACAACTTTCTGCAGCTGTGATTCTTTTACAGGACTCACTTCACGCATTATTTGGCATATGACATAAATTCTGATCACAAAATTTTAAATTAATCTAACCCTCCACAATAGTCACACCCTCTGGTCAAATGACCCCCACATACTTAGTTCCTGCAGCAGCGGTGTTTTCCCCAGAAACTGTGATGTCGACATATTCGCTTGCTATCAGTAACAACTGACGTAGAACTCATGATTGTTCGATTCAGCCCTGAACAACATAGTTTTTCATAACTGGAACTCATAATCGAACGTCCTCCATACCATATCGAGTGCCAGTGGGTTTTATAGGCCACTAAATTCGCCAACTAGGACATGGATTCAACTGAAAGAGCATAGCAGTGGAAACCCCATGGAAATCGGCTTAGTAATTTGAACTCAATCAACCTAACTAACCTAAGGTGTCTCTTCTCCGTGTATCCGAAAGCGGACGTTCGTTATTGTTGATAATTTCATTTAACTCCTTGCTTCACCGCGTTGTTATTTCCCAACCAGTGGAAGGCCATTTTTCAGTTCACTGTAGTAATACCAATACCGTATCTTGCTATTGTTGTTATTCTTGTTCGTTTAAATGTTTAATAAAGCATGTTTCTGTCTTGTACCTACCTAACACACGGACACGAATAATGACCTATGTTTGAAACGACAACTTGCTGATTATTGAACCAATAAGGAAAAAAAATATGTTAATTGGATTATCCGTGATGTTCGGAGACGCAAAAAGGTTTTCGATGTGAGGATAAGTGATGATGAACCATTTCAACACTGAGCTTAGTCCCGAGTTGCCTCAATGTCCTCCTTTCCCCCTAACCGTCTTTGAATTTGTTCATTTTGGGCCAGAAGCACTAGGAAATACATGAATCGACACAAATTTCGCTACGAGTACTATCTTTATCCGTTTTGATTTTAGTCCCGCAATTCAGCAAATTTAATTACCAATAATAAAACCAACGCGCGCCCCATAGGGCGTGGCAGCCGTTGGATTATGGGCTTCGGGGATTTTTGAGTTTCCGTGGCTCTAGATCTGTAGTAGGTAGCATACGGTCTTTGATGAACGACAGTGAACAAACGGTTGACTTATTGTTAGTGGCAAGCAGGAGTTGTTCCCTTGTTTCACATATGTTTTATTGCCTCCGGGGTTTCACTCAGATTCAGACAAGACATTCATTCGAGTTCTGGATGGCGTAGGAGAGGGAAAAATGTGTTGGCGCGGTGCAGGGCTGAACCGATTATTAATAAATTTACGAGCAAATGACATAGTCAGCTCCCTGATATACGACTGGCGTGTCTAAATTAAAACCCCTTGAGATGATCTCCCGCTTTCACTCAAAGGACGGCTACTAAGAAATCCGTGTGAAGAATCACGCTAGCGTCCCATGTTGGCTTAATAATATCATCCACGCATCTCTTTCCCTCGCTCTTTGGTATGTTTTCTTTTCTGTCCAGAACTAAGTCCATTATTTTCAAGATGAATGGACTTGTAACAAGCTTATCATCATCAACTCCATGTTTAATTTGTTTGACGTCATATTGGTACACAGTTGAGCATTACTGGACTCTTTCGTCCTAATTATCACACGATACTGCTTCGAATACTTATTAAGGAAAACCATCTGGGTACGTAGAGGACAAACCCACACCCCATGGATTACACAAATCGCGAATTTTGAATGTCCTAGAATGAATCGCTGGAACAGCCTGAGTTTTTTGTGCAGAATTTATTACTTGGTCGAGTGATACCAATACTCAGCATGTCCTATATGACTTGGTGCTATAATGGTCTGACGTCTGCATAACAGTTGTCTGGCAGAATGTGGTGAATGTCGTAAGTCATATTATGTGAATATTATTATACCGAATGAGTTCAATTCTCAATGGCTTTTTTTTCTTTTTTTTTGGCATCCTCGTCTCCCTCTATCATTTCCCGCATGTGGCCATTTCGTCTTCTTGAAATTCAGAGTAAAAAATAAGTGCTTCTGATTTTTTTTTTTTCCAAAATGCGGTGGTGGTAAGTTCTGACACGTTCGGCTTTGCGCGCTGGATTTGTCACCCTCCCTGCGTCATTTTCGCCCTTCACAATGTCTCATGAATGCCTTCCCTGAGGATTTTCGAACCGATCCTGGCTCAGCGTTTTTGTGTCCTAACGACAGGCTCACAGATTGACTCGGTCTCGTCAAATGGTCTCATCGTGTCAAGAATCTGAAAACCGTGAAGCCCTAAAAGGGTTCGGTGGGGATTCGTTGGTTTTGACCCACGGAATATTCTGAATCATAACCACCGAACAGCCATAGTAGATTATTTGATGAAGATTTGGCTTCTATTTGTATGTGTTGTGACTTCGATGAATATAAGGTGCTTTATAGGTGAGACCATGATTGAAATTTTTATGATAACACATGAATGGAAATCTCAAATATAAAACATCTTCGGATAGTGGGAGTCACCTCCCACGAATGTGATCCCATTTTTATGAAGTTAACATGAATAAAACTATGAGATACTGTGAGACACACAGCGAAAACCACCAAGGTTTCATAGGTTTTTGTTTTTAATGAGTGTATTAGGTACTGGTCGAAGCTAGATCCACTACCAACGTCTTCTAATTCGTTCAGGAAACTCCTAAGTACCTGCGAAATGTGAATTGAACCATCCGTTTAAAAGTACTTTAAGTATTCATGGGTAACTTGTAAGTAAGTAATTTGGAATTATTCTTATTATTTGTATTGCGGAAGTTCGCATTGTAGCCAACAGACTGTATTGATAAGAAAAGGTCAGTATTTTACTCGGGAAGTGGCGTGTTCTTTATTCTGATTGTCGTTTGAATAAATCATCGCGTGATGGATCAATTCAGGTCTACTAATTGGATATTTAACCGCAAAATCAAGTTGTTTTGGCATTCGGACAATCCCTTTGGCGCTCCAACACTAAATTATTCATCTAATCTGACCCTTACGACGTTCCGTTTCTATAAATAAACGAAATGCTTAGCAGAATGCGAGTCGGCTCTTGTTCGGAGTCCAACAAAACACTAATGATAAGGCTCACACATCGCGTTTTATAGCCTTATCACGAAATATATTTCCCGTCCGTGACGACAGTTAATGAGTGCAGACTTGTACCTTACCGCCCTAATCTGACCAACAAACTGTTGCGATGCGGTCCTACACGCTTGCCCTGCTGTGATAAACTCGTTGGGGGGGGACTTGTGCGAGGCAGATAGAATTCGAATTAAAGCCACATAGAAGCTATTCGTATATCCAGGATTTATCCTTGCGTTGTACATAGTAGTGCAGTTCTGTTAGCTGTATTGGCACATCATATTAGAGACGTATGACGTCTCTATCTCTCATTATGAAAGGTAGAAAATTGAAACTTATATTACATAAGTAGAAGATCAACATCGAATTATAGTTCGAGGGGGATAGCTAACCCATTAACTAATTCCTTATGCTGCCCACTCGAGTATTAATTGTGATATTTAGCGTATATTTAGGTCACTAACGCTCTTCTCTACCAGTGGCTAATTTACCTTATTTACATCATAAATAAGAAATATCGTTGCTATGGTAGGGCTATGAATATTATTTAAGTATAATATTGGAGATAGAGAAAGGAGCTGAACTAATACGTTCGAAGTTCAATATTATCGTTCGAGTCGTACATAATTATGTCGGAAGAGGAGGAGGCTTGGTAGACTCGTGTTGTACCTACTCATCTAGTGGAAGTTGCCTGTCTAATATATTGGGCTTCGGCCTCCACGTCAGTTCATTAAATTTATGAATGATATGAATTATTTAAATTATATAAATATAAATTATCTCATTCATTTTGTATCATTCATTTATAAATTATATAAATTTGATGAATGGGATAAATTTGATTGAAAGATATAAATAAATTGATGATACAAAATTAGGTTTACCCACCTTATCTCGCATACACCGGAAATGAAGAGAAAAAAAAAGAAAAGGAAAAAAAAGTTCCAGTCATGCAGCATGACCGACCATTCGGGCGAGTTTCCAAAGTAGACCACTAAAAACTCGAATTTGACACTTCTTTTTTTTTTAAATTGCTCATGTTCGAATTTTTTTCTTCTTTTAGTTTTGGGGACCCATTGCTCGTGTTCGAACTTGGCTTATTTTGTCCGGAAATTCGCTAAAAGTACGAGCTCAGAATTTCTTTCGCTCTGTGGGGAAATGTGGGACAACATTCCTGCCCCACAAAAGTTGAATGAGAAGCTATATTCGGATGAAAATTTAACTCTTTCTTCCTAAATTTAGCTTAGGTTTGATTTGAGACCATTATCATTTGACTAAGTCGTTTTATTCCTATTATAGTAACGTCTATATCAGTATGCCCTCAATTTTTTCCCTATGTTAATAACAAGCTGTGTCCGCTCGCTTCGCTCGCTCATCCAAGTGGTGTATAATCACTCATCCAAGTAGTTTACAAAGATCTCTTGACGTGAAGTCTCGCGGGATTGTATTGCCCATTGTGGAATACCTTTGCACAGTTTTGGTGTGATTGTGGGCGTCAGAGTGGAGCTCGTGCCTCCAGGCGTTGAAATATATTGAAATGCTTTATAGTGTACATCCCATTGCAATAGCTTTTCTCTGTAGACGGTAATGCACAACCCCTCGGGATACTCAGGCTGTGGAACCAGCTATCTGAAAAACTTGTGCACAGTTGTGTGAAGATAAATATGTGCGAGTCTTGATCCCTGCCCCACCTAGAACGAGCGTCCCCAAGAAATCACCTGCCAACTTTTGCCTCTCACTGCCCTCGCGAAGTTTTTCGAAGCCTCACCGTTGTTACGCAGTTGGTACCAGACACTTCAAAGAGACATCGAAATGGGTCTTGAAAAGAAGGCTAAGAAACTTCTTTCAACCAGTTCGGTTCAGCCGTTCAGGCTGTTAAGTTTTGTGTCATTTCCCGGGCAACGCACGGGTAAAAATGGACTCTGAAATCGGGACCCCTTATTTAGAATGCAATGCAAAAATTTTCAACATAATAGGTCCACTCGTTTAGGTGTTGCGCACAGTTGCGCATTTCCTTCGATATTCTAAAATAGTAATATTTCCTTCCGTAGGGAAGGAAATAAACGTGCGCACGTGCACGTGCGTGTGCGTGCGTGTTCTGCATAAACGTTCCAAATTTGGTGAATATCGATTCACTTATGACGTTTTCTGTCATTTCCCGGGCAACGCATGGATGAAAATGGATTCTGACATCGATATCCTCCCATGTAGCCCCCTCCCCTTCTCTCTAGAGCACGACGCAATAATTTCCATCAAAATCGGTCCAGCCGTTAGGAAGTTACGCACAGTTGCGCATTGCGCAGTATGTTCTGAAATAGCCCTTCCTACGGGCGTAGGTACTGCATAAACTTACAAAAAATCGGTGAAGATCGTTTTACCCTTTGGCAGTAATCGGTTCGGGACAAACAGAAAAAGAGATTTATATATTAGTATAGGTAGTATGGCCAACAGAAATTGGTGAGATCTACTCAACACAGTGGTGTAAAAATGTAACACACGTACACATTTGTGATAGTAGCAAAATGGAAGTTTTTACTACGTACTATGACGTATTGGCTTCCGACCTGTTAACAATCTGATCTGCCCTAAAGCACCCGCAGCTGCCATTCACCCCTTTCACCAGAAAATTCCGAAATTTACTTACGGCGCTGTTACAGTTATGTGCTCCTCAGACCACCAACGGAAAATGAATGCTGATCACTTCCCATGCAGTATCGTTTACGTCTAACAGAGTTGTTGAACACTGGAAAAATGTGTTCTCGATTAGCTTGTATTTTATGGAATCAGGAAGCTACTATATTCTTAGTTCCGTTAGTGGTTATTTTCGACTGCCCTCAGTCCTTTCTAATTCTGTTCTCTGCGCAGAAAATACATAAGTTCAAGTCCACCTTTGAGCTCCATTCCACCCTCCACATTTTTAGAGCTCTATTGCTCTCCTCCCTATAAACCTAAGGGAATAACTGCGCATTGTAGATTAACCAACTAATTACGGAGGTATATTTATGTCTAGTTACAAATCTGTAAGAAGAATTTTCCGTTACACATCTATAACAATTATACTAATCCGAGGGGACGGACAAACGTGGAAGGGCGAACTCACTCATTCGTTCCTCTGCAATGGTGCATAAAAATGGTCTTTTCCGCCTCACACCTATACCTCAGCAGCGTGTTACCGAACTAAGACACTCGCGATGAAATCGTGGAAACCGATTTCAAAGAAAAAGAAAAACGGAGTTACTGGAAGGTAGTCTATTTCCACTAATACTACCGATTCCGCAGACTGCCTATTCCAGCTAAAGTGCAGTCAGTGTCAATTCTACTGGCTCAGCTTGAGGCTGCTTCGTCTTGAATTAGATTTCAGAAATGAAATCGTGAACGTGTGTTTTTGTCAGTATCTATCTAATTTGGGGATACCGATTTGATTGCAACTGCTCAACTACGTATATTATAATTTGGAGTAGTTATAGTACTCATGTACTATAGTGTGGTGCGAAGCGTTGTATAGTATAGTGTATTGGCGGACTATATAATTCTATGAGTTCAAATGCCACAACTTATAGCCGCAACGCACTGACTACACAGCATTAGTAATAGATGACAAACTGGCCGCTTCGTTGTTCAATTTCTGGGCTTCATTCAGAGACTCCATTCATACGAATTGAGCATGTTGTTTTTTGGTTTATTATTCTGCGAATAATACCTGTGTATTCCCTGAGCAAACTTTTTTTTTGAACACCCCCTCAAAATGTTCAATTCCGACATTTTTTTCCGCCGTACGGATATCATCTGTATCTACCTTTAATCTCGGTCTGAAAAAATTGGTTCTTTCGCGCACAGGCTCCATTTGGGCCCTAGTTGTGTCCCGAAAAATGCAGCCCGATCGGAATACACCCAAGGGTGTTATGGATGAAAAATATTTGTAAAAATAGGGGGTTTTCGGTGGTTTAATAACATAAGCTTCTAACTAAGTTTCATCCTTAAATTTACCTCAACTTTTGGTCTAAAATCGTCGTTCATTTGCACACATGATCCATTTAAGCCCTAGTTATGCTCCGAAGCTCGGCAGCCCGATCGGAATACCTCCACGGGTGTTATGGGTGAAAAACGGGTGTAAAATTCGGAATTTTCGAGCTTTTTTTCTAGGTTTTAGTGACGCGAGCTTGTGAGGTATCGTTTTCCATGTGTAATGAAGGTTCAGCTCCCAAAATTCATTTTTTATCAGTCATAAGCCTGGGAAATCGAAATCACCATAAATTTATGTAATAGCACGAGAAGTCGTATTATCAATAGATGAATCAAGACAAAATGGCACTATCAATTATCAAAGATAATTTGTCAAAAAAAGGAGCCTAAGTCGAGTTTTTGGGGGCCAAAATTGGTGGAAACCATCAGAATAGCTAGGTATTTCAATTATTGCTATATTGCTCATATTGATAAACCATTATAAGAATTGAGAAAAAATCCTATTGATTTCTCCGAATTTTTTTCTCTCACGCCTGCACGTGCTCAGCCCTTGGCTACCCGCGTCACTGGTAGTAACGTTAGTACCTGCTATTGGCAACACCGCTTTCACTCATCAGTATTTGATCTGTAAGTTGTAACAACATAAACTACTGCTGGATATAAGAAAAGGGGTGGAATTTGATGTGAAACCTTTGAAACAAATTAAACTTCTCATACAAAACGCTGTAAATGATTGCGCAACGGTTTATTATTTACCTATAGATGCCAGTTTTGCGAGGTCACTGGTTTTTATGGTCGGTACCGACCCCTCCCTGTGTCCCCTAGGAAAGCCCTAAATTGAGTGCTGGAGCCTGCCGGAGAATTACAGTTTCATAAAAACCCGCGGTGTACAAGAATTCAATCATTAATTATTTATTGTTATCAATGAAGTATAACGTTTGTTGAAACTGGAAAAGTACCAACAAAGCAACCATCATTGTTGAAATGAAATAATATCTCTGAACAGCTAACTCCATGCTTGATCCTAACAGCCATGCTTGATTATAACCAGGTGTTCCCTAGCAGTAATATCTGGGCTGGATTTAAACCGTTCCATTCACGATCATGTTGATATTTTCGGTGCAAAAGAAGGGCTGGACGTGCAGTGCTCCGAGTGGTCAAAAAAACCCAAAAAAACCGAAGTTCAAAATCAATTTAGAACAGAAAACGATAACTCACAAGCCCGTGTTCAAAAAAACCTGGAAAAAGCTCTGCAAAGTCCTTATCACATGGGTTTATTATTCTCGCACATACCTGCAGAAATGTTGGCTGTTCATTTATTGTTTCTTTCATTTGCAATAATTGAAATAGTTATTTTTGGTAGTTTCCACCAATTTTGGCCCCCAAAAACACGAATTAGGCTCCTACTTTTTTACAAATTATCTTTGATCATTGATAGTGTCATTTCATTGTCTTGATTCACATGTTGATGCTACTTCTAGTGTTATCATACAAATGTATGGTGATTTCAGAAAATTTCCCAGGTTTTTGACGCATAATAAATGAATTTTGGGAGCTGAACCTTCGTTACAACCTCAATTCTTCACTCTTTGGTCATAGTCAACTTCATATTTGGTCTTCTTGCCCTAAAAAACATGGAAAACTATACCTCACAAGTTCATGTTCACTAAAACCTCAGAAAAAACCCTCTAAAAACCCTGTTTTTTACACTCATTTTTCTCCTGTACCACCCATGGGTGTATTCCGATCGGACTGCCGAGCTTCGTAGCAAAACTAGGACCCAAATGTGTTCCCAAATGGGGACCCAGTCTGTGTGCGGAAGAACGGCGATTTTATACCAAAATGAAACGTAATGTTATGGTTGAAACTTCGATAGACCCTCATTTCTTCACTCTTTGGTCATAGTCAACTTCATATTTGGTCTTCTCGCCCTAAAAAACATGGAAAACGATACCTCGCAAGCTCATGTTACTAGGACAAAAGCCCTATTTTTACACCCATTTTTCACCCATAACACCTTTGGGTATATTCCGATCGGACTGCAACGTTTCAGGACACAGCGGGCCCAAATGGAGCATGTGTGCGAAAGAACGGATTTTTCTAGGCCAAAAACAAAGTAGATACATGCATGGTACGGCGGACAGACATTGCATTTTTTTGAATCTACACATCTTAAAACCTTAAAGAAGAAATTTTGAGGGGGGTTTATAATTTTTTTTGCTGAGCGAATACATAGGTGTATTATTCACAGAATTATTAAAAAAGAAAAACAAACTATTTTTACACCTGTTTTTCACCCATAACACATACATGTGTGTATTCCGATCGGGGTGCCGAGGTTCGGAGCGCAACTAGGACCCAAATACGATCAAATAAGGCGAAAGAACGACGATTTTAGTCTGAAGTTCGAGGTAAATTTAAGGCTGAAACTTTGTTAGCACCTTCATTCTTCGCTCGTTGGTCAACATTGTAATCTATGATGAGGTGTAACTAGCCGGCCATACAGCGTAGATTCTCTCTCTCCACTCCAGAATCGGTAGGGAGGCAGGGTGACAGCTGCTCCTGGAGAGACATTGGTTTGATTGTTACGCAATGCTTCCAGGAGTTGACGTTCGTTTTCGCGAATTGACCGGCCCATTGCCGCGAGTCAAAAATATCGGGAAAGAACTAATTTTTTAGACCGAAAATAAAGTAGATACGGATGAGACGACGTACGGCGGGCGGACGTAGCAGTTTTTTTTTTGAAAATGCGCACCTTGAAACGTGAAAGAAAAAATCTTGAGGGTGTGTCATAAAATTTTTTGCTGAGCGAATACATAGGTGTATTCACAGTATAATAAACAAAAATTTTGAGGAGGTGTTCAAAAGGTTTTTTGCTGAGCGAACAGAATAACAAACCAAAAGTATACCAGGAATGGTCAGGTGCATTATTTGAGGTTTTCGTACGTTCTGTGGGATGTTGGTGAATAATATTGAAGTAGAAGATCGTTTCATATGAACGAATTTTTTTTAACTGATGAAAAAATTACACAACAGGTATCAAAGGAATCAATAATAATATGAAGAGGACAGTTTGTTTTTTCAACATGTGCTGACTATTTGTAGCAGTTTGAGTCAAATTTACACAGAAAACTACTGGAAATGACTTGTATTTGTTTAATGTTGATAATACAAACTTGATGAGTAAAGATACCATCCCATTCCCAAATTTGTACATTTCTGTCCACGAGCAGCAGGGGACCTGCTCTGATGGTTTTTTCCACTTTAGCGGCTTATTGCAGACTGGTGGTTCACCAAATAATCGTGGTAGGGTTATTTGTTATCACTTCATATAGTACTTCATACTCGGAAAAGGTCAGTAGAAATATAGAACAATTCTATGTAGAACAGAATCTTGTCCACTTTGAAGGGATGCTGCACTATATCATTCATGTGACACTTCCGGTAAAACCAAACGCTCTAGTTATTATGTATTCATTTTTACATGTAATGTTTTACTACAACTGTTTGCAATAGTCACTTCATTATACATGAAAGACTTTGGCTGGTGGGCCGTCAGCCGATGTACGCCGTTTTATCAATATAATTGATAAAAAGAGTCTTCAGTCTTAGGGTTAGTTTGCGCCATGTAGCATTAACACCTGCCCTTAACATAAAATAAAATGCTGGTCCAATGTGGGATTTTCATGAATGACTAAAAATGGTAGTAACTGAAATTAACTTAATTTGCGGAATCTGGCATTAGTAAATTTGGCGTTAACAATAGTTAAATCATTACACAGAAAATACAGAGCCTGATGAGTAACAAAAGTATCTAGTAACAATCATTGCAGCATCATATATTTTAATCATTCCAACAATTATTACAACTGATAAAAAATAGGCAACTTCACAATAACAATCAAACAGATACTCATAAACAGACTAGAATACTGGGATTGCACTTGATTGTCGGACAGGTATTGCACTTGATTATAATTAAATTCCTGTACAGGAAAACTACGATACGGCCAAGCTTCTTTAAAACCACTTAAGGCCCTCCAATCGTGGTCATTTAATACGTGCATGACTTCGTTTCTGTTCAAACTACTCCGTCCGAAATACTTGAGACGATAGGGTTTCAGGATTGGACATCTTCCTGCAAAGTGCTCCTCGCAGCATAGAATAGAATAGCATAGAATAGAATAGAATAGCATAGATGAGAATGGAATAGCAGTATTCTATTCTCTATCCATGGCTGAGACTGAGAGTTCAAATTCAAAAGCTCCGCTGTTCGTTTCAGGATGATAATCACCCCCCTGATCTGATACCGAGTGGTCTAACTCCTTGTACAATATGTGGTGATAACAGTGATCTCTGGTAACAGTGCCGGGAAGTTTCCAGGGTCCTCCCAGTTTATACGGGTTCCAGCGTGCTCCGGGGCTAAATTCCCCGATACCCTCACCCACTCAACACTTCTTTCAGTCGCCAGAGTCGCCGTCATCCTAGGATGTCGACTCGTGGGCATTCTTAAAACTTCGCTTACATACCTGGCATTGAGGTGAAGAGTCGTCAAGTATAAGGGTTCCGCGTTTAATTCTGCCGGCAGCACATAGTTAGGGGTATTCGGGTGGGTCCTGAAAAGTTTCTTCAGAAAAAATAGTGTAAAACCTTCACTAAATCCGACCTCAAATAACGCCAAAACTGCGCCGCATACATGAGCGTGGCCAAGATGACTGACCGAAAAACCGTGTACTTGGCTGCAAGAATGACGTCGGTGGAAAGGATTAGTTTGTGCCATATTGCATTAACATCTGCCACTACGACGGCAATCCCTTCTCCGTTCTCCAAGAAATGTTTATCGAAAGATAGGCTAGGGGTTACAACTATACCTAGATACTTATGATTTTGCAACTACGATTATTTTACCATCCAGAAACCACCTTTCTTGTCGACTCGCCCTGCCTCCACCACGCTTGAACACTGCTATGTTGGATTTATTTAAATTAATTGTCAGTCTCCAGACCCTTGCATGCTCCGACAGCTTATCATTTCCTGGAGCGCATTCGGTGATTTGGGAAGGAGGCAAATATCATCAGCAAACATCAGTTTGATCCATGCCCCGATGCGATGTTCTCTTACAAAGAGAACAGAGAGATTTACCTATTCTAAAGGTTCATTATTAAAAATGATAACAGAAAAAAAGTGATGACGCGAAACATTTGGTCATTCCCTTCAGTTATCATTTGCAGATCTAATAGGATTCTCTATTAGATGCCTGCCTACCTGATTGGTGTGTGTTGAAGACTCCTAACTGAATCATCTGTGAATATTTTAAGGTGGTTTCGTTGGCGAACTCGTAACACTATTTTTTACATTCGTATGTCAGTGTAGTACGTCCTTGTTAACGCGAATGCTAACCGTCATACAAAAAAGTGTCAAAAAGCTATTAAACAAAAATTACGTATCCTAAGGACCTATTCCACTTAGTACTGTGTACTTTTCCACTTGACGGTGAAAGCCTCCTTATTATTGCTAGATTTATTCCATCAGGTGTTGTGATGAACAGAGGGAAACTAAGGCTTGGCGGTTGGGGGAGGGTGGTAGAGAGGAACCAAAAACGGCCGAACGGAGCGACGGATGAAGGCAGTGAGGAAAAAAGATGTTGATATGGTGTAATTGTTTCATCTCTGATGCTCATGCACCCGCATAAATTACTCGAGAACGCCAACAGATATTGATTTGAACACCTGAACTGCTCAGGTAGTTGCTTAACATGAATTGTTCGAATTATCTTTTGACGCCTCGTCGCGTAATTTCGTGACCTAAGATAATCACGTTCTACCATTAAATTCGTTTCACATCTCCTCCGATTTGCGATCCTCTTCGTGATCGTCGCTTTCAATTGTTCGCTTCGTGTTCTATCAGTTCTATCAAGGATTTAGGTCGAAATCGGTAGCTTTTGAGGTTTGATGGGTTTTTAAAAACTGTATCTTCGAGGCTGTGTACATCGTTCCTCAACTTTTTTCTCTAACCCATTGTTCCCGTAGTCCTTTTATAATGACTTCATTGGTTTACATATTATACACAGGTTACCTCCTCTAACTTTTCTGCGAGTCGATGGATGTTTTGATACGTAGAATAAATTAGTTAAGGGGGTGAAAGCAAGGGGGAACGTTCTCAGCTACGTGTATTTCTTCACATCAGAACACTACACGAATAGACTTCTCACATAATATAACTTCACATAATACAATATGAGTTCCCCAAATTCGAGAAATAACAACAAAGTTTTGCAGTTGATGTTTCCTAGAGACGTGACATTCCCTGTTTCATTTGAAGAGTTGATCCGAGCCGAACCCCATCCACGAGTTTTGGTCATTCCCTTGGCATATGGCATTCCTTCTTTAAACCTGTTCCTCTCACCCAAACAATATCCACCATTCCCCTCATCATCATCAACGGTCATGTCTGTATCGTGGTGCGAAACATTATAATAGTCTCCCCATGAACTAGTGAAAAATTATTTAATGCTTTTGAACCATAGCTTGTAATTATAAAGCATGATATAAGAAAATGGCACAGTAAAAACACTCGAAGTCGTACGCAATTAATCTTAATCATTGGTCGACGTTGCACCTACAGTAAAGAAGTGTCACTTCTCCTCAAGCAGGAGGGTTTCCTCATATGGGGGAGTAGCATTCGTAAGGCAGTCGTAGAGCATCCGTAGCTTTAATTCGAGAAAATATCATTCCCTCGATATATGTCCCATTTTGGCGCATTTGACTATTTATTCATACTGTTATCGGTATTTACTAATTTGCCAGTGTTCCGCATTCCGAGATGTTTTCTCCCCAGCATTTACGTGTGTAGCGGTCACCCACAGTATCA
This sequence comes from Leptopterna dolabrata, assembly GCA_954871275.1. Lineage (NCBI taxonomy): Eukaryota > Metazoa > Arthropoda > Insecta > Hemiptera > Miridae > Leptopterna > Leptopterna dolabrata. The sequence goes on along the minus strand of OX940974.1, from coordinate 49,658,618 downwards.
ATTTCAAATGTGCATGACCAGGTTATTATAACCCGTCACCATGTATATAATTAACAGTTGTAAAATAAAATTACTTTTTGATTCGTACTTGAACCACCGACTAATTAGGTAGAACCAACTACTCTATACCGACACAGAGCTGGTGGGGCAAACGCCTATAATTATTGGTGACCCCGACGTGATCAGAAGCCGACTTACCACACGATGGCTCATGGAGATGACGCTTGAGAAACCCTATACTGTACCACCACATTCATATCGCCACTAAACATAAAAAATGGAAGGTAATAGAGTAATTACAACAACAACAACGAAGAAACCCAGTAGGGGGAGTCAAGTAATAGTTTGCACCTTCGTGTCAGGGCCAAGTATCCGAAAGGTAAGACGCGAAGCGCACAGCAGTGAGCTCTCGTCTTACAGACACTCTGAAGTTGAGTAATAAAAACAATAAATAAAATCTGGCGGTGAGGAAGAAAAAAAAATTTTTTTTCGATTGACAGGCTGAAGCCGGCGTATATTATATTACATACTAACAGACACAGTGACGGAAGACGAACTCAAGAAAGAAGACAAAATCATGAAAGAAGCTACAATTCAAGAAAGAGGGCGAAATCAAGACAGAAGACAAACTCAAAAAAGAAGATAAATTAAAGACAGATGATTCCAAACGGCAACAAAAAGTACAGATAGATAACAACACCAAGTCGGGTCGAACAGTAAAATTCCCGAGCCGTTTTCCCTAAAGCAAGGAGCTCACCGAACTCCTCGCTGGAGAGGGGATAGCTGTGGGGGTTACCCACAGCTATCAATTTCAAATGTGCGTGACCAGGTTATTATAACCCGTCACCATGTATATAATAACAGTTAGAAAATAAAATTGCTTTTTGGTTCATGCTTGAACGACTAATTAATTAGCTAGAACCAAACTATTCTAAACCGACACACAACTGATAGGACAAACGACTATAATGTGCTGTCAGGGTGTGGGGCGTCTCCAGTCCTCGTCACCCATGGCAAAAGTTTGATCACCACCTCAGGAGAAGAAGTAAGTAAAGCAAACAGCCATTCCAGGCTGGGGCTTTTCTTCCGACTGCCCTGCCGGCGTCGCGGACGTGATCAACTGTCCTCCAATGAGTGGATCGGAATTCGATCTGATAATTTCGCTCTTTACTGGCTACTTGGTGCCTCGGCCCTTTGAGTGCAGAGGGGTTCGCCCAACAGCTACATGGGTCATTCTTGGACGTGTCATCACTTGTCGGGGCGGTCACCCATCCAAGTACTAACCACCCATCCGAGATGTTTTATATATCTCTTAGGTATCTTATGCAATTGCCGAACTCCTCACCTACCTGAACCTATCTGAACTCCTCACTCCGGAGTTCAGGTAGGTATGCGACGTTCAATATCTGCAACCACCCAAGCTCATTCACTCCTATCCCCGTGAAACTAACCCACCTAATCTTTGAGGTCTCAGCTTCTCCTTTGCAAAACTCGTTGGAGGATCTTTGACATCCTTTTACTATATCGGTGGCTTTTATTTTATCTATCCCTGGGCCTATAAATCAACTGGCTTCGAGTGAATTGCTCCATTACCTCACAAATACTTGTTGCACCTTGCGCATTTGACTGTGAGATTGGTTTTATGATATATGTATGATATAATTCGGGTTAGCGTTCTTTCTTTTTTACCCAACCAAAGCCGACGAGTCACCATGACCTTCCTTCCCATGGCCTTTAATACCTTAAAGGTAGGTGGGTAGGGAAGGAAGGTCATGTTGACTATCATGGTTACTATCGTGATCTCAAGGGTACGTCTACAAAAAAAATAATAGGATATAAGAAATTGTAGGTAAAAGTGCTTTTTTTTCGTCGGCAGTAAGATTAAAAAAACATCGCGTGTTGAAGGGCCTGTTGTGCGGTAGGAGGAGCGGGTGAAGAGTGAAGACTGGTAAGTTCTTGGGGGTCACTTCCGGAGCTGGAGTCATTGATCTGCTCCGATGCTTCTGGGTCTTGAGGACCTGAGGTGTCTTATTCCCCTGTACCTTCTCCTACTTTTACGTCATCTCGCCGTGTAATCAATCGCCTTTGAGTTTCAAACTCGCTAATCGCGCTTGTCAATAACACATCCTAATACTTCCGAATATTACAGGACCAACAGAATGCATCTAGACAACGAAAAGTCATAACTTTTCATATAAATATTTCATATATATAACTTTTCATTCAAATGATGAAGTCGTACTTCTCCTTCCTCCGCCTCCGAGAAAACGAAGATCTGAGGTTTTTGAACGTTCAACGCCCCCTGAATCCTGGGCACGAGGGGTGATCCAGATCGCCCCCCAAGAAAACTGAAAACCTCCATACCTACCTTATTACTATCTGCACCTAGCGACCAGTCTGTTACACGATAAGTAGCGGTTTTTACCCCCCTCCTCCTCCCCGTAACACGGCCCCCTGGGGGTCTTTCGTGTTGATTTTTCGTACATAGGACCCACGAGGCGTCCGTGAGGACGTGTAACAAATGTCAGCCCTCCGGACCATCAGTTGCCGGAATTATGGACGTTTGAAAATAGCTATTTTTATGTTTTTCTACTGCTTCGTCGTCGTCTTCGTCTTCTTCTTCTTCTTGTTCTCGTTGTTCTTGGACAGGGCTACAGCTACAGCAGAATTACAGACAGAGCTGAAATTCTGCACACACATTCTTTATGCTCCAAGGAGGTGCCTTTTTGTCCCCTCCCCCCACCAATTTTTAGGTATAAGTAGGTACCAACTGAGAAAAAACTGTTTACTTTATCAATGCAACACAATTTTATATCCCCCCCCCCCACATCAACCTTTTGTAACAATTTACCCGCCAAAATAACCTCCTCAGCCGGAAAAAGTATCGATCAATGCAAAAAGATGTGCCCCCCCCCCCCCCCCCCACACACACACACACACACACACACACACACACACACACACACACACACACACACACACACACACACACACACACACACACACACACACACACACACACAGCAAACCTGTTATAAAAATGTACCCTTCAACAAAACCTCCTCAGCCGCGAAAGGGATTGACATCCATTTTGCCCGCCGAAGTAGCATGCTCGTTGCTTCGCACCTCTTGTATGTGCATGTAGAAACCTCTTTCTTCTCCCTGTGTTGTATATGAGTATAGGAACCTGTTCCTTCCCCCCCAAACCTTGAAATTTCTTTCAACGCTGTTTTGCGGGCAGCGTCTTGCCCCAGCAGGTGAAAAGCCCCCGCCAGACTGCGTGGAAAGAAATTTCGCGGATTTGGGGGGAAGGAACGGGTTCCTATACATCCAACAGAGGGGGAAGGAACGGGTTTCTATGTGCACATCCAAGAGGAAGGTTGCGATCCTTTTCGCGGCTGACGAGTTTTTGTTGGCGGGTAAATTTTTACAACAGGGTTGTTGGTGGAGAGGGGGGGGGGGGGATTCATTCTTGTTCAACCTCTACATTGCATCCCTTTCAAGGGCTCATCATGAGGATTCCGAAAATATGGGCCTACGCTTTTTGTATAGATATTGGCCCTTTCGGCTCCAAGACGTCTGTTTGTTATATTTATGCTAATTTTTTACACTTCTCAGAAAAAAAATTTATGGCCTATTCCGTCTTGAGTCACCATCCTATACCATTTATAAGTAGCTATTTCTATATCATGAAAACTCAATTTTGAAACAATTTTTTGTTTTCCAAATTTGCTTATTACCAACTTTTTATTCACCATTCAACTCATTCTGGTGAATTTGGAATTTTTTATCCCTAGTGAAGGTTAGACATAGTTTGGAAGGGGACATGAATTGTCGAAATCGCGATGGAAATCATCTGAAATGTACTTGTACTCACGGATAACTTTCAAAAATGCATGTACCAACTAAAAATGTCAGACCCATTGCAATAGCGTGTTTGCTCCGGAAATTCACTTGAAGATGCAAACAAGATGAAATAGATGGATGATTATTGTATACAACGTAAAGAATATAAATAATTGGCATTTCTGTGGTTCTGTACGATGCGGTGTGTATTGGAAGACGCTAACAATATTGTACACTCAATAAATTAATGCAACATTTAGGTACGTGAGGTGAGGTAGGTAAAACCTCATTACTTACACGTTAACGTGCCATTTTATGCCTTCCTCCAACTGCGTGTTGTCATTCAACTCCTGTGACAAATTTTGAGTTTGCAATATATTGGTTGGTGTAATAGGTGGTTTATTAACTCATTCTTTTGATTCATTATTTTCAATAACGAACCTAAGATAGAGGATTAAAAAAAAAAAAATTAATCTCCCTTAAAATTCGATGGTTTGCGTTTCAAGGTACCAGGAATACAAAACTTGCTTTGCACTTTGCACTTTGCACTTTCCTTAGTTACCATAAACCTGAAATGATGCAATTTGGTTTGTAGGTCCCATTTAGGGTCTAGTTGGTCCGCGAAGCTGGGCGTTACTGTTTCTCTTAAAGGGTGAAAAATAGAGGTTAAAATTTCCAGAACGTCGTAGTTTGACAACTTCAGTGGAAAGGTATTGCTTTTATGAAGTCCTCCGAACTTGAGGATATTTTGAGACCACCCGGAGCGTTGTGCGTCCAGCCATCGTTCTCAGTAAGGCCCTGAAGTTTGAACCGAAAAGCTTCGTCAGTAAGAGGGAATCCTTTATACGGTAAACATCCAGCCCAGATATCATTGTAAGGGAACAGCTGATTATAATCGTGTATGTGTATCGTACGAAAGTACGTAATATGTTAGGTAACGAGTTGCCCCTAATATCAGGGCAGATAATTGAGATGAAGATCCCTACCGTATACTGGGTAAGAGATAATGATAAAAGAGTTAATGAATCTTGCTAAACACCCCTAGCGGAGCCCTGGTTTATTAAGTAATTACTGTACATGCAACCTACCTGTAAGGTACTACAGCTCGTCTCGTTGGCCGGATCAGGAATAATCCCTGGTACTACAGCTCGTCTCGTTGGCCGGATCAGGAATAATCCCTACCTGGCAACTCGTTTTCTTCTCGATGTCGTACAAAATTAGGTGATCTTATTTTCTAACCGAATATCTCATAATTCTCTGACACGCCACGTTTACCACGGATCACTTTTTATTGGTAACCTCCCCCCGGGTGAACCTCTCGAGGCAGCTGGCACGCCTTTGGAGCTGGTGCCGTCTATCGGCGTGGCGGTCTCGCCAGTCCTCATTTGCCGCTGCTTTGATTCCTGGCTGTGCATAATGTGGTCATGCATGGTCGTGATGGTGTGGTTGTGGTCATCCAGCCCAGATAATATGGCAAGGGAACAGCTGATTATAATCAGTGTGGTCATGCATGATCGTGGTGGTATGATTAATTGTGCATGCTTTATAAACTCATGTTGACTGTTCCATGATTCTTTCTTTTGAAGAAAGTTTGGATTTTCAAGTATGTTTGTAGGTACACTATATGGTGTTGTTGGAATGTACTTTTGGTTTCTTATTCTGTGAATAATACACCTATGTATTCGCTCAGCGAAACATTTTTATAACATCCCCTCAAAATTTTTTCCTTTTACGTTTCAAGGTGCGTAGATTCAGAAAATGCAATGTCCGTCCGCCGTACGCTGTATTATGCATGCATACTTGCTTCATTTTCGGTCTAAAAAGTTCGTTATTTCGCACACAGGCTCCATTTGGGCCCTAGTTTTGTCCCGTAACTTTGCAGCCCGATCGGAGTATACCCAAGGGTGTTATGAGTGAAAAGTAGGTGTACGAGTATGTATTTTTTATGTTTTAGTAACATGAGCTTTTGGGGTAGGCCTATCGTTTTCCATGTTTTTTTTTACGACGAGAAGACCGAGTGTGGAGTCGATTTTGGCCAAACAGTGGAAAATTGATGTTCTAAGGAAGCTTCAGCCTTGAATTTACGTTAAATGTTGGTCTAAAATCGTCGTTCTTCCGCAGACAGTTTGGGTCCCCATTTGGGAACACATTTGGGTCCTAGTTGTGCTCCAAAGCTCGGCAGCCCGATCGGAATACACCCAGGGGCGTTATGAGAGAAAAATGGGTGTAAAAATAGGGGTTTTTGAGGTTTCAGTGAACACGAGCTTGCGATGTACCGTTTTTCATGTTTTTTAGGGCGAGAAGACCGGATATGAAGTTCATATCGATCAAAGAGTGAAGAATTGAGGTTGTAACAAAAGGTTAAGCTCCCGAAATTAATTTTTCATGAGTTAGAAACCTGGGAAATTGTCTGAAAGCACCATAAATTTGTATAATACTAGAAGTAGTATTAGCAGGTGAATCAAGACAATGAAATGAAATTGTCAATGTTCAGAGATAAGAAAAAAAAGTGGTGTTTCTAGGGGCCAAAATTGGTGGAAACCATCTAAAATAACAATTTCAATTACTGCGCATGAAAGAAACAATAAATGAACAGCAACATTTCTGTAGGTATGTCCAATAGAATAATAAACCCATGTGAAAAGGACTTTGCAGCGTTTTTCAATTGATCAAATCTTTTTGTCCGTGTATCCGCAAATCCTTGCCGCACGCATAAGTCGGTACAATCCCAGTATCGGTACACAAGCAATGAAAATCAATGTTACTATGATTTAGGAGTTTACCGATATTTACTAGAGCAGTTTCGATTCCTCATATTATGATTGGACACAGAAAAGCTCAAATTTCAGTCGCTGCCATCCTTATTCGCTATGTAAAATTAATCTTTGTTAACCGTATCATTTTGAAACATCTAATACCTACCTACTAGCGAAAATAACCCTTTAGATGTAAAATCGGTATACTTCGTTTACAGACCTGTAGTGGGGTTCATAATCTCATCTCGCTAGGACGCTTATCTTCATCTTTTATCTTCTTCAGAACTCCGCTAAAAATCTGAAGTAAGTATAATTATTTTCGGCGTGGCTCTGCGCCATTCCGACCTGTCCTCTATTAAGGATTACAACCAGAACTTTGAATCATGATAAGGGGTCGGCCGAAATCATCCTCCTCATCTCACATGTGGTTGCTAATCCTAGTCATAACCAGTGTGCGAGATCCCTGATCAGTGATGGTCTTCCAAGTGAATGTTAGAGTAAGCAGTTAGGAGAGGGGGTCAGGGGCCCTCATCGTTTTGTACGTTATTCGGCGAAACATTGTGTTACGTACGGTAACAGGCCTGTCTCATTAGGTGCATCCCCGCTGTGTCCACATCCCCTTCCGCCAGGACATAAATATAATTACCCATATTTTTCTTATATTGTTCGTGCCAGTCTCCCCCCCCCCCCCTTCCCTTTTTTTCAGCAGCTCCGTTTTCGTATTGAAATAATCCGTTTCATCACGTGTCGTGGTTTTGTCCTTTCCCCATGTAGGTATTTGATTCATCGTAGGGGAAGGAAAAAATGTTTGTGTGGGAACTAGTTTGACACCTTCCTCCGTACTTATTATTGGGGCGATTCGATTTTTTCATACAATGATACAGGGTCATGACTAAGGGTCTGGTTAACTGAACTAGAAAATGTCTGGTGGAGGGTTACATGTGTCAGTGTCCACTATGGATCTGGTCTCATTACCTCATACAGGGAAATAGGACCGACATGATTTTATTCATTTCCTTTTTCTTCTTTCTTGGTGACTTGGTGGAGCAACTCCACAAACTTAGGTACTTCCCACTGCTTTCTCGTAGTAGAGGAATGTTGCCAGAGCTAATTATTTCTAGAGTTCGTGCGGTGTTTCCGTGGCACTGAGGATCTTGCATAGTGAAATATTCATGTCGTTGGATTGAGTTTAGAAATATTTCTCTCAAGAAGTGACAGTAAATACAGTGCGTGCGGTGCGTGTAAATAAATTTACTGTACAGTAAGTATAAGAAATCAACTTACGAATTCCAGAACGCTCGGATTGTTGGTATGGCGTTTGCGCGCCGTCAAATTAATTAAGATCATGGTATCGATACCAGACTTTTTTTAATTCGTCATCGTGATCGATTACAAGTATTCGAATACTCCCTCTACCCTGTGTCGCACTCCCCTCGCTCTCCAAAGGACATCTCGAACTCGTTTCCACTTGTTTCTCGTCTGGTGGGTAGTGTTTTCACAAACTTGATCAATGCACTACCAGTCACATGTACCTACACGGAGTCCTGCTGAGAACATACCAGGACCTAATTCCCTGTGGGAGGAGTCATGGAATTTTAACACCTCTTTTTTCAACTTTTATTTCAATTTTTATCGAATTTCAAGAGGAGAAATACGCTATTGCAATGGGTACAACATTCCGGAATTTCAGTGGATACCTACTGTCACCGTTTCATTAGTGACTTCATCCTCATTATCCTTAAACATGTCGCAATGCTCGGAAACTGCGTAATCTGCAATTACACCAGTATCCGAGCTTCTTCCCGCCTTTAAGTGAGACCTGAGAGCTCTAAATAAACAGAGCATGATTTAAAAAATCCGTTTAATGAATGAATAGGATTACTGCCAGCCAGAATCAACAATTAGCCTCATTTTGGTTTATTATTTTGTGAATAATAATTCTATGTGTTCGCTCAGCAAAAAATTGTATAACACCCCCTCAAAATATTTTCTTTTACGTTTCAAGGTGCGTAGATTCCAAAAAATGCGATTTCCATCCGTCATACGCCGTAAATCCATATCTACTTTATTTTCGGTCTAAAAAATTTGTTCTTTCGCACGCAGGCGGCTCCATTTGGCCCTAGTTGTATCCCGAAACTTCGCATCCCGATCGGAATATACCCAAGGGTGTTATGGGTGAAAAATGGGTGTACAAATATGGTTGTTTGGTGTTTTAGTAGCATGAGCTTGTGAGGTATCGTTTACATGTTTTTTAGGACGAGAAGACCGAATATGAGGCCGGTTTTGACCATAGAGTGGAAGATTGAGGTTCTAACGAAGTTTCAGCTTTAAATTGAGGATAAATTTGGTACAAAATTGTCGTTCTTCCGCGCACAGTTTGTATCCCCATTTAGGAACACATTTGGGTCCTAGTTGTGCTCCGCAGCTCGGCAGCCCGATCGGAATACACCCAGTGGTTGTAATGGGGGGAAAATGAGTGTAAAAATAGGGTGTTTCGAGTTTTTTTTGAGGTTTTAATGAACATGAGCTTTTGAGGTATCGTTTTCCATGTTCTTTTAGGACCAGAACACCGAGTATGAACCAAAGAGCGAAGAATTGAGGTTTTAAAGAACGTTCAGCTCCCAAAATTCATTTTTTATGAGTAAAAAATCTGGAAAATTGTCTGAAATCACCATAAATTTGTATAATAACACTGGAAGTAGTTTTAACAGGTGAATCAAGACAATTAAGTGGCACTATCAGCGATCAAAGATATAAAAACGCTGCAAAGGCCTTGTCACATGGGTTTATTATTCTGTTGGACATACCTACATAAATTTTGGCTGTTCATTTATTGTTTCTTTCATGTGAAATAAGTGAAATAGCTATTTCTGATTGTTTCCACCAATTTTGGCCCCCAACACACAAATTAGGTAGGTACGCTCCTTTTTTTTTCAAATTGTCTTTGATCATTGGTAGCGCCATTTAATCGTCTTGATCCACGTGTTGACACTTTTTCTAGTGTTATTCAACAAATTGATGGTGATTTCAGACGATTTTCCAGGTTTTTGCCTCATAAAAAATCAATTTTGGCAGCTGAACCTTTGGTAGAACCTCAATTTTCCACTCTTTGGTCAAAATCGACTTCATGTTCGGCCTTCTCGTCCCCAAAAACTTGGAAAACGATGTCCCAAAAGCTCATGTTATATACTAAAACACAAAAAGTACCTATTTTTATACACATTTTCATTCATGACACCCCTGGGTATATTCCGATCGGGCTGCAAAGTTTCGGGACACAACTTGGGCCCAAATGGAGCATGTGTGCGAATGAACGACTTTTTTAGACCGAAAATGAAGCCGGTACACGTGATATGGCGGACGGCGTACGGCGGACGGACATTGCATTTTTGCAATCTTTGAGGGGGTGTTACAAAAATTGGTTGCTGACCGAATACATAGGTTTATTATTCACAGAATAATAAACCAAAAGGAGCCTCATTCATGTTTTTGGGGTGTCATAATTGGTGGAAACCATCAATAATAGCGATTTCAATTATTGGACATGAAAGAAACAATAAATGAACAGCCCACGTTTTTGTCTTCCTTCCTTTCTTCTTTTCTTTGTTTATTTTTTATTTTTTACTTTGTTTCCATGCTTGTCATGAATAAACTATTTCTTCTTTACCTACCGATCACATCGTTTTCTTGCATGTCCTGTTTAATTTCGCCTTTTAGTGTGTGTGCGCGTGTGTGTGTGTGTGTGTGTGTGTGTGTGTGTGTGTGTGTGTGTGTGTGTGTGTGTGTGTGTGTGTGTGTGTGTGTGTGTGTGTGTGTGTGTGTGTGTGTGTGTGTGTGTGTGTGTGTGTGTGTGTGTGTGTGTGTGTGTGTGTGTGTGTGTGTGTGTGCGTGCGCGTGTGCGTGTGCGTGTGCGTGTGTGCGTGTGTGTGCGCGGGTGTGTGCCTGCGCGCCTGCGTGTGTGAGTGCGTGCGTGCGTGCGTGTGCGCGCTTGCGCGTGTGTTATAGACGTATACTAGGCACAAGACCTCTGCAAAAATTGTAAAAAAAAATGAAAAATTTCCAGTTTTAAGGCACAATATCTATTCACCGAAGGAAGGACATACCCGTAATTTTTTCTCGATAACTTGAAAATTTTTTTCATATGAATTTTATCACAATTGATCGAGCCGTTATGAAAAATTCGATAAAAACGGAGTTCTGGCAAATTTTCGATGAAAATCGATGATCGAATGATTGCAACGGGTCCAGAATTTTTGGTACATCAATTTTATTTAATAATATCCATTCGTATAATATAATAGCTCCAGAAACAACCCTGTTGTAAAAATTTACCCGTCAACAAAACCACCTCAGCCGCAAAAGGGATTGGTATCCATTTTGCCCGCCGAAGTAGCATGCTCGGTGCTTCCTTACCCCTTTGTTGGAAGCGTGTATCGAAACCGGTTCCTCCCCCCCCCCCCCCCCCCCAACCTTGAAATTTCAAAGCTGTTTGGTGGGGAGCTGTTTGTCCCCAAGACGAAAAGCTTCCGCCAGAGTTGAAAGAGTTGAGTTATAACAGGATGGTTGGGGGGGGTCTCATCTTTTGCTATTGATGATGTAAACATTTTTTCCCAGTACCTTAAAATTTTCTCAGTAGGTACCTAAGTACTTTTACCTAAAAAAATTCAAAATGATGGGGGGGCAGCAAAATGCACAAAAGGCCTTCCTCGGGGCATACGGGATGTGTGCAAAATTTCAGCTCGATGCGTTTTGTCTGTTAGGCTGTAGCCCTAATCAAAGAACCTGATGATCCCGAGGGTCCGAATTTGGTACACGTCCTCAGGGGCCCGTGGGGAATGGGTGTACGAAAAATCAACACCGGAGACCTCCCAGGTGGCCGAGTTATTGTTTCACGGTTGTGGTGGTAGGGGGGGGGGGGGGGGGGGGTACGCCATTTGTTCTGTCGTTTAAATAAACCTTCGTCGCTGAATAGATAGGTAGGTAGATATCCAGGTTTTCGTTTTCCTGGCGGGCAGGACGCTCCTGTGTCCTTGGATTTATTTATATTATTTTATCGGTAAAAATTGCTAAAATCACCGAAAATTTACTTTACCGAAAGAGTCTCAATTCCGGCTATCCAAAAGAAGCACTCGATCTTCATGTAGGTTCAGAAAAACTTTTAAAAGACTACGATGAAGAACAGTGTTCAGAAAAAAAGAGCTGAATGAAGTACAACTCTTCCTAACGCCAATGACGTCTGTAGCGATCTACTTCTAACGCTTCTTCTCTTAGAGTGATCTATTCATACCACTCTCCAGCTCTTGGTAACAAACAGTATTATTGTGACTTGAGCAAGAACACTGAAGAAGAATACTGCAAGGCAGGTTTCCTGAAGAATGTAAGATACGCTAGCAATTATTCATACGCATTAAGAAAACTAGGAATTGTATCTTCTTCGAATGAACCCCCATAAACACATACTGGGTAGGTAGTTAGTTGCCTTCTGGGTGGTTGTTGCTGCAACTGTTGTAGGTATCTAGTCGGCGAGACGTTCAGCGAAAAAAGTTTGAGGACCACCAGATCAACCTCTATCCATTCCTTTTTCCTCTTCGGAAAAAACTGTTAAGGATTGCTAATAAGAACTTGTGAATTTAGGCGTAAAAGTTAATATTTCAAGTTAAAATACAATTAACTACGCTACGTTGTGCCGTTGCAAACTTCACGCTCGGCTCGGTCTCAATTTTCTGCAAATATGCGCTTCAATAAATAGTTTAATATTACTATAGAGCGATCCCACTGCAATGAAGGTACGTCAGTGGAGTTTTTACGACTATGGCCGCCAGCCTGAAAGAGATGGCTTTGTGCGGTAAGGAAAGACGACCTGCTTTCATAATGAATAATTTTAAAAGGCCACAAAAGGTAAGAAGTGGAAAGAGGGATGAATATATATGACGCACGCCCTACCACATCAGAAAGATGCTCATTATGCTCAGCCTTGGGATGTGAAGATGATTCATTTCCAATCAATCGGCAAAAGCGTTTTCTAACGGTTGTGACTGGAGATCCGGCTGGCTGAGCTCTGAGGGAGCTAATAAAGGGTTTAATCGTATTCCATCTCCATAAATCTCTTGCCATGAATAGAGCGGATTGTTGCTCCAAACACACCGACTTCTTCGCAAAGTTGAACGCGCATGCGCAGGTTTGAGAACCAGTGACAGCACAAAATAACTGTCAGGCTTCATGAAATAAAACGATGCCTTTCAATAACATCCTAGTCCTCAAAGATATAGGCAACTTTCTTCAAGAATAGTGTTAGGGCTCTAATCGGCAATATTTCACATTAATAACAAACATGGAGCAATGAGACCTACATGGATTTCAAATAGGTTCATTTCACTGGATTTGTCCCACACTCGAGGAGTAATCCTCACTTGTCAGCAACATGGATGGAATTTTTTTGTCACATCGGGTAGGAACTTACTTATCAAATGACTGGATAAGGTAATACAGCTGTTAGGTTATGACAGCACCCTCCCACCAAAGATGTCTAAAAGTTTTGATTCCCCACCACATCTTGTAACGGTTTCGATACCGGACCCGACGGAACCCCTGAGATTTCTGGATTGAGATGATAACTCATATCAGTTATGTCTAATGATAATGACGAGGGAAAATTTTTCAAACAAAAATAAACGGTACCTATATATGTACGAACTTTCTTCGGAAGCAGCAAAATGTAAATGATGAACGTTGTCATGTATACAACTAATACCTAGTATCCCATGAGACAACAGAAAATAGCACAGTATCTTCTCTTTTCTGAACCCGGATTCAGTAGTTCCTGTTGAACCTTAAAAACCGTAATGATCTGTCGTCGTCTGTAGGTTGTTGCGGACTAAGGATGCGCCGAGAAATAATTTATTTATCCCGTTCTGTCAATATTTGATATGTGCTATTACAATGCCTGCTATATTTCCGATTCCTCTCGCATCACAGGGGGAGTTAGCGACCGGCTCTTGGATGTTCTCCAGTCGGTTGACCTATATCGGTTTAACGCACAGAAATACAAGGGCAGAACAGGTGACAGAATATTTTATCATCAAAACATGAACGATCGCTGTCGAAATACCCTATCTACAATTTGGTTTGTGTCGAATACTCTGAATTTATCGGAATTGAGTTCAAGATGGCAACATCGAGAGTTTGTAGAGTAGAATCCGTTGCTTAAGCTAAACGGATAAGAAAGACGAAGGGTCAGGGTTATAAATCATCCCAATGTTTTTCTGTTCAATGAGGAAAGGCGAAAGTTCCACTCAATAAAGTGAAGAAGAGAGGTTTGTCAGGGGAATAGGAGACAGGAAAGATCGGTGTTTTTCCAATGCTACTGCAGGAAACCGACAGAAACTAACCCAAAAGTTCAGTGACATGAATCGCAATGAGCAGAATAGTTACTTGGCGGGTTTAATAACATTGCTACCAGTAAAACAACGAAGACCATCCGACGAGAAAACAGCAAAACTACATGAGGCTTCGTATGCTTTTAGAGTAAGGCAACTGATGCTGGTGGGGTTGCGACTACTGATACTCCTGTTTGTTGTAAAGCATTTGTAAGTTTGCGAGGTATAGGGAGAAAACGGCTTGAAAATATCCAAAAAAGTTTGAAGAACACCGGGTCAGTTTCTCCAGACAAACGTGGATATAACCGCCAAAAAACATGCTTTGTCTCAGGATAAACTGGAAGCAATCAAAGCCCATATAGGCTGCTTCAAGGGTCGTCAGAGCCACTACAGCAGGGGAAAATCCGGAAATCTGTATTTATCTGAGGAGTGGAACATTTAAAAAAAAATGCACAAACTTTACTTGGATACGAATGCTTACCCCGTTTCTTATGAAATATACCGCAGTCTTTAATAAGCACTTCAATATCAGCTTCGGGTATCCACGTTCTGACTCTTGTAGGGCACGTGACAAGTCGTGGCTGAGATCAAGGTTTTACAAAAAAAAGTTGGCCGACACTGTTGATGCTTCCCTGAGAAATGTGCATTGAAGAAAAAAAGAAAAAAAGTCACAGTAGAGAATGATTTTCCCAAAGCTAACGAATTATTTTACAAGCGTAAGATGGCAAGTAGACAGGGAGCTGGAAAAATTTGGACTTCGAGGCAATATCAGTGGATTTCCAGAAAAATTTGGCTACTCCACAAAATATCAACCAACGGTGTCTACTATAAGAGACAGTTAACATTCGATTCTTTCAACATTCATGCATTGTCCACCGGAGATGCCACCTTCTACTGTTTAGGAAGGATGCAACAGTTTTACAGTTGGAGGGAAAGGTTCCAGCGAAGTAGTTCCATTCCTTAACCACTTTCTTTCTGTACAGCTGGATCGTCGCGTTCGCCGCATCCGAATTTTTTATGATTTGTGTGGCGGAAAAAATTAAAATTTCACCGTTTACCGATACCTGCACTAAATTGTTAACGTAGACTAGATAGTGTCGAAGTCGCATTCCCCATTCGTGGTCATTCATACCTAGAATGTGGCCGTGATATGGGATTGATAAACCAAAAACTTCACGCAGAACTTCCAGAAGATTGCCACTCAGAAATCAGGACATGTCGCTGTAAACCGAGTCCATTAATGTTATTGAAGTTGATCAACATCTCATTTGAAACTGGACGCAGATGCTCGATACTGTGTACGTAAAGAAACCCTCTTATAAATCAAGACCAATAAGAGAGCTGCTTATAACCAATGACCATCCACGATCAGTAACCCCCACGGATTCCTATAATAGGCGTGGATATGTTCTGTCCAGTATTTACCCATGATGTGATAGAACTGCCAGGCGGACAATTCACTCTTCCTCCAAATCTGTACAGCAAACCAAAACCGTTATCAAGCAAAAATTGGCTAGATCTTCAGCATTTGAAACAGTTCTATACTTGCGAAAAAGCCCAGAAATTTTATAAATTTTCGCTGTACACAAGAAAAAAAAGAATTATACGTGTTCTCATAATTTTTTTGGTACCTAAAATACAGGTAGGTTTTTTCCATGTTTCTTAAAAAGATTTCTCAAACATGTTCATACAACCAACCGTGGTTTACAGGCCTACTATACGGTTAACAACATACAGTTTAAACTTAATAAAATACAGTGTAAACGTAAAGTTTACTAAGAGATGCCAAGAGAAAAATTAAATTTTTTCGTTCACAACTTTGTGCAACATTTCGCTTTTCTGCATTGCACAAGTTAGCCCTTGCTCGAAAAAATCACGTTTTTGCGAATTCTGTGCAAATATTGTTCCTGTATCTAACAGTACTCACAGTGCACCAACAAAATAATAAAGAATTAATAGTTCGAACCGAAGTTGCGGAAGTGTTGGGTGTTTGAACTTTCAAATTCGATTTTCTCAACTTCTGGAATGATTGGCATTTAGCGAATTTTCGAAGAAAAGGAAGCTATTGTTCTCGGTCCAAAATTTTTAAAACTCGAATTTCCGAAAGATTTTTATACCAAAATCCGTTTCAGACCATCCTGAATTCCCTGCCGAAAGACACCAAAAATTATATGTATATATATATATATTTATATATTTATATATATATTTATATATGTATGTGTCATTCCAGACGATAACTCTCGAAAGAATTGAGATAAAAAGTTCAAATTTGCACGAAAAATCTGTCTTGGCAATCGACAGGCTAAGTTCGAAGATGGGCAGAATCGGGTCACCCTAAGGGGGAGTTTTGGGGAGTTTTAGGGGGGGAAAATTACCCATAAATTCCCAAAATGAAAAAGTCTGACAAGTGACACCTCATTTTAAAGGTTTTTGTGCGCTGAACACGATGATGAAATCAGAATTGCGATATCTCATTCCATTCTCAAACTGGAGCACTTTGAAGATGAAGGAACGTGGTTATTTCTTGAGATGTTCTTCCTGGTTCGTCTGCTCTAATCTGATAACGGAATGGGATATCGCAATTCTGACTTCACCATCGTGTTCAGCGTTGGAAAATCTACAAACCGAGGTGTTACTCGGCAAAAAATGGAACAAAAAATTTGTTACGTACCCAATACCTACTCTTCTGGTATTCAAAACATTTTTGATTTCCCCCTCCCCCTCCTTCCACCCCAAATTTTACTTTGCGTAAAACTACCCCTGTTTTAATTTTGTATGGTATCAAGTTGGGAAAACATTGGCCGAAACTTAATTTTCAGAAAATTTTAGGCGGAGGAGGAAGATGCCGAAAACTTCGAAAATTCGCTCTTATAGCCATGCTGCATGACTGTGGTTTTTTGTCTTTCTTCCCTGTGCTCTTCAGGGGGAGAGCGACTGGCTCTTGGATGTTATCCTGTCGGTTGACCTATATCGGTTTAACCCACAGAAATGCAAGGACAAAACAGATGACCGAAGATTTTATCATCGGAACATGAACGATCACTTTCGAAATTTGGTTTGTGTCGAATACTCTGAGAAAAAAAAGGATGGTTTAAAGATTATTGTAGTCCAAGGGAAATAATATGTAGTCGATGCGGTAGTAAATTCGGTCAGGTTGTGTATAAATCTAGTGAGGGCAATTTTATTGTTACTCTCACATTCGTCGTTGACCGTTGACATCTGTATATATGTTGCGAAAAAGATGTGAGGGAGAGCGATGAAAATGAATTCTAAATGTGATTCATAGACTTTCTCGGGTAAAAATTAGTATGCTGAGACTAACAGAAGAAAAGGAGGGAAGGCGGATGTGTGAGGCTTTGAACCGATCTTTTGAGATGGAAGGTTCGTTAAACTTATTATGTCCACGTATAGAAAGATCCGATTGTACCGTACGGTTGTATCCAGAAAATGGGTTAAACTCGGAAATTATGCAGGGGAGGAAAAAAATGGAAAACATAAAAGGAATTTCAGAAAGTGGGAATGATTTGTTCTCAAGAGATGACTCAATGCTAGCCTCATGTTAATGAGCTATGGAAATTCGTTTGACCGGGAGGGGGGGGGGGGGGGGGGGGCAAAGAACTGGCACACAAGTAACAACAGAACACTCTTTTTACATGTCAAGGCAAATTAGTTGGTCGAGTATTGCCGAGTACACACTAATGAGGCGGGCAAACCTAGCCGGATTCGAAGAGTGTTTGATCATGTTAATCTTAGGGCCGGTCGACAGGATTGAGAACAGAATGTACTTATGTGTTTCCATGCGTTTCCTTGAATTATTTAAACTCCTTAACTCTTTGTCCACTCTAGAATAACGGAGTAGCCAAGAAACGTAGAGGGTACAAACCTAAAGATTAACGAAATTAACAACAACACTGAGTGAAGAACAACAACAGTGAATGAAGACATATGAAAGGATATGACTATTTCTCGATCTACTCACACAAACGATTCGTGCTCGATGAATTCCAGTAACGCGCCAACGCGCAGTAGGGAAAAGAAACAACCATTGTCCACAGGTTGATGAAAGCAGGAGAGAACACACACACACACACACACCCCACACATACTACACACACACATACCACACATCACATCACACTCATACCACTCATCACATCACATCACGTCACACACATCACATCACATCACGTCACACACATCGCATCACATCAAACACATCACATCACACACACACACACACACGCGCGCGCGCGCGCACACACACACACACACGCACACACACACACACACACACACACACACGCACGCACACACGCACACACACACACACACACACACACACACACACACACACACACACACACACACACACACACACACACACACACACACACACACACACACACACACACACACACACACACGCGCGCGCGCGCGCGCGCGCGCGCATCGCGCATCACACTGTTCCCAGGTGTATATCTATTGTACGAAGTTCCACGTTCAGATAAGGGAGTATGAATCACAAAATAGTCGATGAACTGAGAGGAAATTTAATTCCTGAATTTAACAGATACCAACCATTTGTGGTTTATGAGACGTGTTGTAGGTTTAGATATCTCGAATTGAACAGCTGAAATGGCAACTTCTTCCATGTTAAATACTTTAACATGGAAACAGCAACTATTCCATGTTATACTGTAACGTGGAAACAGCAAGTATTCCATGTTATACTTCAACATGGAATACTTTCCATGTTAGGTGGAGAATTTGCTTCTGAACTTCGAGAAACGAAAACCGATTCGAAGTTCAAAGTTCATCTGTTCAGCTTGTTTTTGAGGGGAAACAGTAATTATAATAATGAAACACTTCTCCAACAGTGAACTCGATAGATGACTCGATTAAACAGAACTTGGCACAAAACTTTGACAAGAGCCAAGGTGCCTTATGTTTCCCAAAATCCCCATCCATCGAACTAATCCTTTCGCGTGTAGTTACAAACATTTTGGGGAAATTTGGAGCATCTCGGCGCCAAGGTCAGATGTCATTTGGAGTGACACATATAAATAAGTATATATTTAATCTTTATTAAAAGACGTCTAGGGATGGATTCAGGATGTCCTTAAATACGGAAATAAACGAACCGTTTTTCAAAAATTCATATAACAATAAAATAATGCCGTTCAATAAATAACAGATATCAGAGAGTTAGAAGGCACAGTAACCCCCCCCCCCCCCCCCAAGACGTTTTGTGTGTGTTGGGGGTGGGGGGGGGGGAGAGGATCAAAATATATATAAATGAAAGTCATGGTAATTGCCCATATTCTGCACCCAGTGGCATAACATTCCTCCGAAGTATCGGATACTTCGTAATTCCGTGATTACCTACTTTTTCATAACCCTTTCTCTTTCGCGACATTGAAGAGGTATATGTTGAACGAGACGGGCCATAATTGTGCAGAACAATGCCGCCATCTGCCTCCCTTCAATTTAATTACTATAACAGCCTCCCCTTATAAGCAAGCAGCACGCCTGGCACTACCCAGCGAATCGTCGTTTTATTACCGGCGTTTCGGGGAAGGGTTGAGGCACTCGTCAAATGAGTATCATCCCCTTCGCAACTCCTGGGACACCCAAGATCGTGACTGCCCGATAACTCGCCGAGTTATCACAATAAAAGCTGGTTTTCATTACACGAGTTAATTATTTCTGTGTATTCTAACTCTGTGGAGGGTACTGAACACAGAGAACTAACTAGGGCAACTAAATTCATGTTTCAGTAGTAGTTTGAGATTATAAGTGTTGTTGCCCAACCTAAAAATGAAACTCCGATGTCAGCTTTCTATTTTTTTCTCGTCGTTGGCTCATTCTTCTTTAAAAGAAAGTCAGTTGAATTAGTAGTTTTGGATCGATATTGTTGGTTTGGGATAAAATATGGGGTTCGGGTAGAATATGGGATAAAAACCCACCCTTCATGGGACAGAGACCCTCAATGCAATATTTTTGGAATAGATCAATAGTTCACTAATTTTGTGATTGCTTTGGTCAAAATCCTGCTTCGCACATTGTACAGTATCGGTGATCTCGCCAGATAGTTTGGCTACCTAGTACATAATCAGTGCGTCTACTTGGTACCTACTCAGTAAAGAGGTGCTACCTACTCAGCAGTAGGTCCTATAAAAAACATTCTCAGTAGGTACAAACTTACCCTAACCATACCACAAAATTTCAAAATGGGTGTGTGAGGGGGGAGGGGAGGGAGACAAGAGGCACCTCCTTGGAGCATAACGAGTGTGTGTGCAAAATTTCAGGTCGATCCGTTATGTCTGTGAGGCTGTAGCACTGTCAAAGAACAACGATAACAAGAACAAGAAGTAGAAAAACTGGAGCGATTTTCAAACTTCCATAACTCCAGCACCTGGTGGTCCCAAGGGTTGAAATTTGGTACACATCCTCAGGGGCCCCTCGGGGTCCTCCAGTGTACGAAAAATCAACACCGGAGACACCTAGGGGGGCCGATTATGGGGGGGGGGGGGGGGGTTGAACCTTATTTGTGCACAGTGCCTTGGTCGCCGTAGGTAGTGATAACGGAGGTATGGAGGTTTTCGGTTTTCTTGGCGAGCGGGACGCACCCGCGTCCCTAGATGTTAAATCACACGTGTTTGCATACTTTACATACCTACATCATTTATATACGGTCATGATATTAGTTATCAGTGCGTTATATTAGTTGAATACCTTACCTTGCTAATCTTAAATTTTTTTCCCCTTCCTCCCTTAGTTTTTACAGAATTTATAATTATAAAATAATTTTTATTTTATGATAACAGAATAATTTTGAAAGTAGGTAACAGAAATAACGTGTGTTTAGTAACATGCAGAAACTCCTGGATCACCCGGAGCACAGAAAGACATTTACCTTATTTAATTTTATTGAGGTATGGGCGAACAATTCGTTATGTTCAGGGCATTTAATGTAGGAAAATCTGAATAAATTGTTGATCTTATCTCAACAGGTTGTTGTGGAAGTTATCACTATTTGTTCCAGATAAATAGCTGCCTAGGTATGAAGCTCTTAAAGCCTGTAGCTGGAGGCATATCTCTAGGAAATGGTATAGGGATTCTTTTTCCTGCATCTCACATAGAGTGCATAATTCCTCCTGGTACCATGAATATTTTGTGCCTCTTATGTAGAATCGTATCATGCCATTTTTTGCTAATCGCAGTTGGCAGAATACTCTTGTTCTCATTGTTGGCAGCGAGAGTTGGGGACATGTTTTATGTTGCAGGAATGTTTAGTAAAAATTGTATGATGAATTATCGATTATAAGTAGATCGGCCTGTTTTCTTTAAATTTTGGGGGCTTCTATTACATTGGGAATGTTCTTAGCTATCATCAGTGTGTCGTGTCACTCCCATATCCAGTCATAGCCCAGGGAGCACAGTGAATCGAAGATAAGTGTTCGATTGACGTGTGTATCTAATTTTTTGAAATCTTGTACATTAATATTGTTTTTTAGTCATGGCTACAACCCCTTGTAACGCACCGAAAGGGTGCCAAATACAGTACTCATTCATTCACATACCTTACATACGAGTAATTTTGTAGTTACACAAATTAAATGAATGTGATTTGATCGTTAACGGAAGAAAAAAACTGTTTGGGAAACATGTCTAACTGATGTATATAATAGCATCGAAACATGTGTAAAAGAATAACGTCAAATTGTTCGCTCTATGAATCAGATCTCACACAGATCAGGTCAATAGCACACATTTGGTTTTTTAATTTATTAATACTTCACTCCTGTCCAGTTAGATTTGGCGTTTCGCCCAGTGTTTGACAAGAACTAGCTTTTTTCATGAGCACTCGGATGATTCTAAATCCCCTTTGACCAAACTCTGTCGTAGAAAATCGTCTGTAAGCCCCAAACCCATGTTCTCCCTCCAATAATAATTAAATGGTGTTGGGGGGGGGGGGGGGGGAGGTAAAAGGAAAACTATTTCTCGAATGGCCAGTCGCTAGGTGGCGAGCTGGCGAGATTACCCAGGAAGGGGTGGGGGTTGTTGCGATGATAGGATCATTTCGCTTGGTTTCGCCTCAAAGACCGTCCCAACGCACTTGGACATTACCGCTGTCTTCCTTCCTAGATTGAATCCGCTTTTAAAAATCCTTCGGCAATTTCGGATTATTACTCGGGCCTCTCAGTCTCCTTCAATCCGTTGTCTCCATCTTGGCACTTCGCACGAATTCCACGAGTAAACCTACCAGATTATCGGATATTGGGGTTTTAGGCTGGGCCCCTCTCACACCGGAAACCAGTTTTACTCAGCTCATTTTATATCAATAGTACTACCTTGGTTAATCTTGTTAACATCTTAACCGTGAAAGTTTTCTATTCAAGCTTACGATTGACCTTTTATGGAGGAAGGCACTGTGGATGTTGATGGGCGTATTTCTTGAGGCGTAGAATGTGGGCGTACTGTATTTCTTCAACTTCTGTGTTGTCCACTCATTTCTCTGTGCGATATTCCACTAAGCTGTTTCGTCTCCGACTAATAGATCACTGAGGCTACTCTAAAAATTGTCCCTGTAGCTGTCCGATGATGGGGGTTTGGCTAAAACACATGTATTAATTTTGAATGCCGTTACAACTATGTGCCTTCTTCCTTTAGGGCTGCGCTAAATCTCAAGTCCACATCACGAACAATCTTTCCACCAAATGCATAGCCAATTTATTCGGGAAACTGGCACTCTGGCATTTCCAACTAGACAGCACACGGAGACGAAACAAACAGTCGAACCGGACTATGACGGTGAATTAACACGTTATGGAGTTCAATCTCAACCTACTCCCAGCTACGAGGGTCTAGCCAATCTATATAATATCTGCAACCTCTGATTCCATTCATAATCCACGAGTTTAGATTTAAAATGTCAAAACTTCCATTCATGCAACGTTGACCATGTGAGTTAAGTTTCGAAGTAAACCCTCTGAGATTCCGACTTCTGTTTTATCAGTCATTTGAGTTACCCCATCACTATAGGGTGGGATTTATAAAAAAATGGACATCGCCTCGTGATCCTGCATAAAAAATAGATGAAAATCATCCACATATATGAGGTAGTTGATAACATTGTCAAAACCTCACTTTGCGGACAGACTTACTTTCTCCGCGTTTCAAGGTGCATAAATTCAGAAAATGCAGTGTCCGTTCGCCGTAAGCCGTATCATGCATACCGGCTTCATTTTCGGTCTAAAAAATTCTTTCTATCGCACACACGCTCCATCTGGGCCCTAGTTATGTCCCGAAACCTTGCAGCCCGATCGGAATATACCCAAGGGTGTTATGAGCTAAAAATGGGTATAAAAATAGGTATTTTTTGTTTGAGAAACAAGAGCTATTGATGTATCGTTTTCCATGTTTTTAGGACGAGAAGACCGAATATGAAGTCGATTTTCACCAAAGAGTGGAAAATTGAGGTTCTAACGAAGTTTCAGCCTTAAATTTACGTTAAATTTTGGACTAAAATCGTCGTTCTTCCGCACACAGTTGGGAACACATTTGGCTCCTAGTTGTGTTCCAAAGCACGGCAGCCCGATCGGAATACACCCAGGGGTGTCATGGGAGAAAAATGGGTGTAAAAGTAGGAGTTTTCGAGGTTTTTTGAGGTTTTAGTGAACTTGAGCTTGTGTGGTATCGCTTCCCATGTTTTTTAGGGCCAGAAGACCGGATATGAAAGTTGATTTTGACCAAAGAGTGAAGAATTGCGGTTGTAACGAAGGTTAAGCTTCGAAATTGATTTTTTATTAGTCAGAAACCTGGGAAATTGTCTGAAATCACCATAAATTGGTATAATAACACTGGAAGTAGTATTAGCAGGTGAATCAAGGCAATTAGATGGCGCTATCGATGTTCAAAGATAATCTGTTGAAAAAAAAGCCGAGGTCGTGTTTTGGTGGCCAAAATTGGTAGACAATCTGAAATAACCATTTCAGTTATTGCTCGTGAAAGAAACAATAAATGAACAGCAACATTTCTAAAGGCATGTCCGATTAGAATAGTAAACCAAAGTGACATGGACTTTGCAGCATTTTTGGACTTACAAAAACTCGTCCTAGCGGGTGGTTTGGTCTACGAACTGAAACAACTCCAAACCAGTGTTGTAAAGGGTTGGGGAGGGCGCATAAAGGTTTTTCTCCGTTTCGTCTTACGTCGCCCGACTTCATTATACCTTCCCAATGCATCTTTAGTAAATAAAAAGTATCATTGCCGCATACCGAATGAGCTGAATAATTTAAACCACCTCTCCTCTATTCGGTTGATTTTTTGAGAGAAACTATTGTAAACGCTAAGAATGGAAGGATGAACAATGAAACATTCCTTAACAATGTGTCTCATCGGGGAGTTCTTAATATTCTGAACAAACAGAGCGTTTAACCAACTCTTCTGATTGACGTCATTCATATCCAAATCAGCGCGTTGATGCTAATTGTGCTCAAATCAAAGAAACTGGCGATCACGCAGAATGAACAGGGTTTATTCCACATACTCCCACTAGTTCTTACAGAGCCTTAAAAATAAATTGCTAGTCATTCACCTTGCTCAACACTTCGGTAATCTGTACCTTCAAAACCATTTGTAATTAACCGCGCCTTTTTCTTGCTACGAAGAACTCTCAGTGGATTATGATTCCAAACTCTGTATGATCCTGAAATAGTTTCATGTTCTAATATTAGTTCAGGATCATTCGAACTCGATCTGATTCTGTTCGTACTGCCAACAACGGTAGTGGTTTGTGCGAACGGTTCTGAACTACTTGTTCGGACAAACTTCTGTTGGCCAGTATGAGACTTTGGAATGGTATCAGTTAGAGTACATTATGTTTATTACATTTTCGTTTGGTAATATTAGAAATATTTCATCACCTTTTGATAGTGGATTTTCCCCTGGTACTTCTTTCAAGTTTTGGGGGAATCTATTGTTTTATTCTGTTATATGAGAAACTATTTCGGAAAACCATCAAACGTTCTGAGAGTGAAAACCATATCTGTATGTATGTATAGGCATAGGATCCGTTCCAGGAATAACAGACCGGTGAAATATGCCTACTTTTCAGATTAGACAAAATATTCAAAACATTAATGATTATCTCCTCAGGTTGTTTTCATTGCGTTGAAACAGTGTTTAATTTTCTTGGCTATTATTTATCGTCTCTCACCCATTTCGGAAGATCTACTGCTCAGAGGCTACTAATAAGACCTCGTGTTTTTTCCATATATTTCATACGTGACTCTTTTGAATTCAAAACCACATATTCCTGAGGATCCTGGAAACGGATGTGACGAAAGTACCCAACATGTTCAATCATTCAAGTAGGTAGGTGCTTTATCATAAGTGCTGAGTGTATTTGATATGATTCAGTAACTATGTTGACTACCCTACGTACGTTTGTGTGGTGTTACCGTTGATTCAGAACGGCACAGTTGTAGAAAACGAGCGTAGCTACTTTTGCCGGCAGTCTTTCGGGTTGCAGGTATTGCCGTCTCATGGCGCAAGAACTTCTAGGGAGCCATGCCCTGCGCTAGGTACGCTACTTGGGCACCTTGGCTCAAGTACTGTTTGGCGTCACCATCCGCGACTTATGCGGCTCATAGCGCAGCACATCAGTGTATCACAGTCGTCCTTCTCATCAAGCACTTCTACGACATAATCCTTCGACCTTCTAGGTTTCTGGAAACGAGTCGCATGTATAGAAAGAACAACCTAGAATAATCCTACTGATTCCCTACCGATGTTCCGTTATGGAGGAAATTTGCGGAACTGCCCAACGTTCTGGAAATTGGGTCAATGCTTGATATGGCCGGAATCTCAGTCGATGACTCCTTTCTCAGTGTTGACTTTTGTACGTGTTATATGTGCCATACATGACCCCTCCACTGTAGGTCTGAAGCAAATTCATGGATTTAACCTGAGTTATTGTAGTGGTTATCCCCCGGCGCTTCTCAATTATAGTTGATAGGTTCCAACGTTTTTTCTTTTCTCTCATACCCAGTCGAAAAGAGCAATCATCTCCTCGAGATGAACGAAACTCCCGGATGATCATCAAACCTGAAAAGGATGCACAACATGAGAATAATAGAGGAAACTCAAAGCAGAAGCAGATTACTTCTTGTCGGGAGTAACGATCGAATGAATGTATGGTAGCAACGCGGAGGAGCATTACCGGTTGGTGATTTCAATAAGAGGAGCTCTAGAGCGGGCGAGTGGGACAGAAGGCCGATGAAAGAAGAGGGAGATATATGAGAGATTCCAGGTAAAATCGATGCCCTGAAGGTTTCTCTTGGTTGCTCTTGACTAATAGGCAAGATGGCCGTTCTGATCGAACCAATGACTAATCGACTGCGATTAACTCAGCCCACTTAATCTCTAGCTTCCCAATCAATCTTCACCAGGAGAGCCCTTTCAACAGCAAGCCTCATCCTCTGACCGTTTCCACTTCTACACCTCAGCAGTTTATACCATCATCGCCCCTTCATATTGTCATTATTGAGTACACCCACCAATAGCACCTCTGTCTTCTCAATTAAGCTTGCAAGAGTCATTGATTGTTCATTTCGTGGATTTATGTGATTATTATTATTATTATTTTTTTTTTTTTTACTGTGGCGAATCCTCAAACTTCTGACCGTTCCATGTAAACCTCCCGTCATTCTATCTAGAGAGTATTTCTCCGTCAATCCATCCTCAAATTCCAGTATGAACAGCAGATGGAGATTTCACATGGAAAATGTAACTCTTTAAAGTGACGTCAGCCACTCAAAGAATAAAAACGGAGTCATTGAAAGGTTGTATATTTCCACTAGTACACGAAAAATACACTGTTATACCGGTTTCGATGATCACACCATCGTCAGTAACAAACAATAACTCTTACTGTTTTTTTACTGACGATGGTTTGATCACCAAAACCAGTACAACAGTGTATTTTTCGAGAATTAATGGAAACAGACAGCCTAAGAATAACTCCGTTTTTATTCTCTGAAATGGTTAACGATTTCATCGCGCGTGATTTAGTTAATATCAACCATTCATCTCAAAATTGAATGTGTATTTCCATTTGATTGTCTCAAAACCATTAAAAATCATTGTGCAACCAATAACTGTTTCATTTATAGTGTTCGATCCTGTCTTATTCATTCATTTATAATACCGTATAAAATTAAAAGTGATACGTGGGACAGCGTGGAAAGCGTGATCATTTTCATGGGTGAATGTATCTATACTCTGGAGGTCAACCTCAGTTCATTCAGTTCCAACAATGAAATCAAGAGCCCTCCCTAAGTTCCTGCTCAGGTTTATTTACTGTAGTCATCCTCCTAGATAATCAAATTGACGGTGGCGGAATAGCCTGAACCGGTAGTTTAGTATTCGCCAAGAAATCAGGATATGTAGCTTCCGTGTATTGAAACCAAGTCAGGTTTAAGACTGAATGAATGTTCTGAATGGCGGTTCGATCGGTACCCCAACAGAGATACCTTATCCAAGTTGGCTGATCATTTTGGCCTGAACCCTCGATCTGTGAGCGGCTTGTTTGCCGTGCCTGTTTCTTTCAAAATGTCACAGCTATGTCACCTTCGTAGATACATTGTCAACTTGTTACATGTGTCCGTTAGCGATTATGTAAATGTCAGTTTATATGTGTTAACCTTTAGGTATCAAAAGGAAATTTTTTATGTTGATCCCTTAACGAACTGATGAGTCCCTAATTTCTCCTAATAGTCCCTAATTTTCTTCTTGAGTAAATCTCGTCATTCAACCGGGACGTGGTGAACCCTTTGTGGAGCCTTGCAGCCTAGACCGTTCGGCTAGTAGGAACGACTGGTAACGGTTATGGGACGCATTCAAGCAGTATTCGAGCATTCAAGTTTTCTCTATGTTGAAAAAAGGAAGCTCATTTGATATTAACGATAAAGTTTGTCGGGAAAAAGAAAGTATCTTCGATGGTGGCACCATCGACACAGCATATATGGCGTTTGAAACATTTTTTCTTCAATGTTCAAAGCAAAGTTATAATGAAAAAGCGGCGAAGGTAGGTGTTGAGTAAGGTTATCAACAAAGCGACCTGTCGCAGGAAGTCGTGAATCATTGTGACACGCCGTCTCGTCTCTTTCAAACTCACACTATATCGGTGGGCCGGCAAGCTTAGTAGGAACTGTAGCAACTTGCATGTTTAGGAGCCGCAGATCTTGTGTGAGATGGCCGCCCTTACTTAACGAATATTGCTCGAAGTGTGTTACATGAAGAGCGTAGCTAGTTCGTACATTATGATTCGACTTCAAAGTTCCAAAAGATTTAATTTCTGTATTGCAGGCGTTTTTGACTTTAATTTTAGCGAATTTTAGAAACGAAAATAGGTCTAACGGCACATGAATGTTCGCACGTTTTTTTATGACTCCTCCAGTAGTAAAAGACGTCCGTATGTATTTGAACTGGTCAGAAGAGGGCAGTACTCAGCCGAGAATGAAAAGAACCACATTCCAATCCGTTTAAGTCCATCCTGAATCCAAATCCGTGAAGAAAGAATGAAAGAAAGGAAAAAAATAGAAAACAAAACGTAGTGTATGTAAGAAAATCTATTGTGCGCTGCCCAAGGCTTAATTCTCAACTGATTCACGTACCTCTTTTTTTTGTTTGACGCAGAAATCTGTCTGGCTTCGCACTACGTCGCTGGAATTCCGAAATTTATTTCTAGATGGTAGAAAGGGGGAGGAGGGATGACGAGAAAACGTGGGTTATAAAATCTTGTGTGCGGCCTAGGGCTTGTTTCGGAATTTCGAAATTATTTCTGTAGGGTCGGGGGAGAGGGAAGAACGCGAAATTAGCATTATGTATACACCAACATAAGGCCACTGTAAGATGGCATGCATTACTCTACTTGTTTTTAAAATTTTGTATATTTTTTTAATGCCCTGCGCCGTTTTGGGCAACTTCGGCGATTTTACTTTCCGTTTCAGAGCATACTGAGTCCATCCCTCGCTTTCAGAGTTTTTTATATTCACCAATTCACCCACAAAAACTTAAATGTTACCCACTTTTTTGTTTCTGAGCATTGCTTATCTTCTCTGAGCATCCTAATATAATATCCTTTCGTTTACCATTGGGAACATTTTTGCGAAATATGTGACGGAGTCCCAAAAGTTGTTTGGAAGCAATGTGCAGTCATTTGAAGGTAAATTTGGAAAACAATAATCTTTAAAAACAATGATTACCAAAGTACGTCATCGCCAATATTTTATTTTAAAAGTGGAAAATGTTCGTACACACTGTGTTACGCCATAACTTTTTCCTCGTCCCCGCAGCATTTTAACGCAATAAAAACTCGTAATTTATCTTCATAATGGATAGAACCATTGTAAACGAATCCTTGAAATGTACGTAATTCATCAGCCGAGCAGTATACATAGTTAGACCAGTTGAACATAGGTATTTGTTCGTGATTTGAAATTTCGTATTCAGTCAAGTCTTCAAGACATGCCAGGAAATATGAAATTGAATTGACGTCTGCACAGCAAAGTGCAGATTTTTGACAGTACGCCAATCTATCAAACCCAGTAAACCCGTCCTGCAATAACTTTTCCAGAGTAGTTAGTGTGCCTGAGTCTTAAATTCATCGAGATACCGTCACAAAAGACCATCTATTTCTGGCTGAAAGAATGAAATGAGAGCATCCTAATATATCCTATATTAGGCCAAGAGCTTCTTGTAAAAACCGCTTCGAAGTCTGATTGAGTCGCACACGGATATACGCACTGTGATATCGAAAAGTTATTGAAATGTAGACAGGATCAAGATATATTATTTCTTCATCATTCTACTCCTGGAGATAAAAGTTGACCTGTAGATAAACAATCATCCGGGAGGGTTGAGAAGTATGTTGGTTTTATTCCATAATGAAATTCCAACCCCGTTCTTTTTACGCCATGTTTAATATTTTCGTTGCGCAGTTATAATGAAGTCAATATCCAGTGTTTTACGTTGATTGAGGACCACTGAAGGTACTTTGCGAGGTATTGTGCGACTCAGTGGACTACATTCACTTCATGAACCAAAAATGATTTAAAGTTCATTCTATTGGTGAATTATTGCATTGAGTATGAAATATGAATATCAATTCCCACTGACCCCTGGGGATTTCATAGGAAACTCAGAGGGTCTTCTCATTAGGGTGTTCTCGTAATGGGGAACCGATTTCAGGAAGACATCTCGCGGTCGTCTACGATGTGCGGAAAAGAAAACCAACAATCGCAGTTTTAGTTACCAAACCCACTAAACCAGTTCGCGAATAATTTTGAGTACCTCTGTGCTCTGTAAACAATATTGATGTCCTTTGGTTGGAATGGACAACACTAGTTAAAGGTGGTTTAGAGAACCTAATAATTGTTCTTTGATTAAATTACTTTCGATTTAAGCTTCATCAAACGATTTGGTTCTCTTTAACATATTGGGTTGGTTTATTTTGAATGAACTGGTAAAGGTTAGGTTCGTGCCGTTGTACCACAACGCCGACCCCGTTGGCGGAAAATCTTCAGCTCTCGTCGCGTCGCATTGAGGTTCATTGCCACTCTGTCTGCGGTATAACCAGTTATCTTTTGCTTTGTCATTATTTCTCACCTCGGCTGGTCCGTCGTCAAGATGGAGTTAGACCAGATACTTGAAGCACTGGATATTGTTTCGGCACGTGGGAATATAAAAACGCCACTACGTATAAGTTAGTACCAGGGACGGCACTACTATACGGCCAGGGGTACCTATCAGGTCGTTTGAACAATACCAATGACCCGTGGGGGGAGGGGGCTTGCGATGAAATTAAAGAATACACTAAGCTATATACAGCTCACAACGGTGATTCGAGGATATGAGTTACAGTTAACATAACTACTAGTTATAATAACAATTGAATAATAATTATATTCCAGGGGCTTTCATAAAATGCCATTTCAGTATATCAACATGTATACGTGTTGATTTGACAGGTAGGTAGGTATTCGTTGTTTGAACTTCGCATTAAGGAAATCACAGAAATGCTAGAGAAATCACATCTTTGGATAAAACATGCATTTTTGCATATTAAATATGCATTTTTGCTTTATTATTCTGTGAATAATACACCTATGTATTAGCTCAGCAAAATATTTTTATAACACCCCTCAAAATGTTTTCGTTTACGTTTCAAGGTGCGTACATTCCAAAAATGCGATGTACGTCCGCCGTATCATCCCTATCTACTTCAGTTTCGGTCTAAAAATTTCGTTCTTTCGCTCACAGGCTCCATTCGGGCCCTAGTTGTGTTTCGAAACTTTACAGCCCGATCGGAATATACCGAGGGGTTGTGAAAAATGGGGGCCAAAATGTTTTTTCTTTTTTTCGGTGTTTTAGTAACATGAGCTGGTGAGGTATCGTTTTCCATGTTTGTTAGGACGAGGAGACTTAATATCAAAAAGGATTTTGACCAATGAGTGGAAAATTGAGGTTCTAACGAAGTCTCAGCCTTAAGCTTACGTTAAAATTTAGTCTAAAATCGTCGCTCTTCCGCACGCAGGTTGGTCCCCAGTTTGGGAACACATGTCGTCCTAGTTGTGCTCCGAAGCTTGGCAGCCTGGTCGGAATACACCCAGAGGTGTTACGGGTGAAAAATAGATGTAAAAATAGGGTTCTTCGTTGGTTTTTGAGGTTTCAGTGAACATGAGCTTGTGAGGTATTGTTGTCCATGTTTTTTAGGACACGAAGTCTGAATGCGAAGCTGATTTATACCAAAGAGTGAAGAATTGAGGTTGTAACGAAGGTTCAGCTCCCAAAATTCATTTTTATGAGTCAAAAACTGGGAAATATCTTAAATCAACATAAACTTGTATAATAACACTAGAAGTAGACAACAGGTCAACAGGCGAATCAAGACAATTAAATGGCACTGTCTATGGTCAAAGATAATTTGTAAAAAGCAACTCAGCTCTCAAAATTCATTTTTTTTATGAGTCAAAAACCTGGGAAGTTTTCTGAAATCACCATAAATTTGTTTAATACCACTAGAAGTAGACAACAGGTCAACAGGTGAATCAGGACAATTAAATGGCACTATCAATGATCAAAGATAATTTGTCAAAAATAAGCCTAATTCATGTTTTGGGGGGCCAAAGTTGGTGGAAACCATAAAAAATAGCTATTTCAATTACTGCACGTGAAAGAAACAATAAATGTATTTCCAGTATTTCTGTAGGTATGTCCAATTGAATAATAAACCCATGTGACAAGGACTTTGCTGCGTTTTTTATTTATGATAACTATTACATGCATGTAATTCAATTCAGAATGCTATTAGGAGGTGGAGCGAATGTAACAGCTAACTATTAAGGGGATGCGAGTTCTTTCTGTAGTATGACCGCGGTCATGGTAGTGAGCGATGAGTGGGTTTCGAGGGGGACAAGAACACTATACTTAAATAAACCAAAATAATTGTTGTCATAGGGGGGAAAATTGTTGAAAACCTATCGAAATGAAATTAATAAAATCTTTTCATTCCTCTAAATTTACATACTACATGTTCCCAAACAGGAAACTATTATATTAAGTAATTCCGCATGGAGAAGCCCGTGGTAGGGAAATAGCGGTCTGAACCCTGGACTATAGATTTCACATATAGAGGAATAACAAGGAACAGTGTACAAATATGAACAGTAGGTTTAATGTAGAAATAATAAACAGCATTTAAGTTTATCATTCATTTTCTAGTGTATATAACGTAGAGGGATAGGGATATGCTTCATTAGATTGCAGCGATACTTAATAATAATTGTCAAGTGTTTCATCGAAAAAATATTTCTTCAAGAGATAGAAAGAAAACCACGTAAGTGTGGGCCGCCTACTTTGTTCTCTTTCGGTCTTGAATTTAGGCAGTGGTTCAGTAGTGAGAAAGCACAAAAATTTTACAATCACGTATCGTAAATTATGGTGAAAAGTGGTTAGTGAACAGTTTAATAAAAAAGTGTATGATCAGTACCAAACACGTGAATTCGGTGGTCATTTTGGGAGTGCAACAAAATGTTCAAATTTGTTGGCGTGTAGAAGCGTCTGGAAGGAGGGGAGCGCCTCGAAAACTTTTGCGAGGGGGTGCCCGATTCGAGATGCCTCCGCTGGTTAGTGCTTCCGGTACTTACTTACTCTTCAGCGTCTTGTAAAACAGTGGAAACTATATCGGAAGCATCGTGTTTCGATGTGTTCAGTGAGTACTGGGAACATTGTTCGAAACGTCGTTTGCTTAGGTCTCAGCGGAGATTCGGGTTGTTCCCTCTTTGCTGAGTTTCCTGGTTACCTATCTTCCTGGCGTTACGCAGTGGTGTTTTGTCGGTGATTTCGAATCAATAAATATCGCTGTATCCTCTGGCTGATTGGACTTCCCCCATCAGTTACCTATGCAAAAAATGGAGTTGGAGAGGAATCATCTAGTGCCTCACCCACAGATATTCTCCATTGTTGTTGGTATGATGCTTCGGTCATCACACGCCCTGCGAATACCGCCGGCTGCAGCTCTGATCGATCTGAATACTTCGGATACTGTCTGATTAATGGACTCGCCCTTAAAGGAGGAGTAGAGGAGGGAAAACGTAGAAAGCTATTAATAGTTTCAATTAAGTTGAAGCCAACGTTTGGACCGACGCGACGAGGGAAAACTTCGTGATGATAGGGGTGGTTATCTCGTTACCCGCCCTCCGCTACCTCGGCGCATTGTCCTTTAATATCGGATCAGAAAGAAATAATTGATTAGCTTAGGATTGTAAATAATTAATCTACGAGAGGTCAGGGAGGAAGGTACGGAGACACGACTAATCGAGGGCCCAGCCTCCTACGGGTCTTGGAAAATGCGTGGGCAAGCGGCCATCATTTATTAAACCATCTCCTCTCATCATCACCACTTAGTATTAACAGTCATTAAGTTTCCTGCATTATATCATTCAAGTACGACGAGCTCCGGGTTTTTACATATGATTATTCCCGATTGCTGAAGTAGATGTGACTCTTTAAGTAGTGAGGGGAAAGGTGGGAGAGAGGGGCGTTATGTAAAAACTGTTGTCAGAAATTAGTTTGCGCCGGTTTTGTTCTCAAGGGGGAAAAAAAGAAACAAAATTGGAAAGGTTTGATGGGCGATTCCTGGTAATCAAAACTTTCTTTCTTCCTCTTCTGTGGGGGGCCTCCGAAGTCCCCCATGTAAAGAGTCATTCGGCTTACTCCTCTTCAAGTGGCCTGCCCGCATAACAGATTAAAATTAAACTCTTTTGTCTCTCTCGCCTCGTTTCAAATAGTTTATTTTTTATCCTTAAACAATTACACCTGAAAAACAGGTAGATACGATGTTATTTCGTTAGGAGGAAAAACTGATCCATTTCCAGTAGAGGACTCAACATTTCCACGAATAGGAAGTTGTTAAGGTAATTAAAATTAGTAAAAACATCCCCGACGAAAAATTAATAATTAAATGATCATGGAATTAATAATTAATAATTGCATTTTTCTCTTGAGTTCATGTTTTTGCTAAATAAAAACTCTGGTAGCTACTTTTAAATTATAAGAGGTTAAACAATTTCAACTTTGTTGAATCACTAGTTCGGACTTGGAATAGGTAATGATGTACAAGCGGAGTAATGATGTGTCATTCAGCGGAACTACTTATTCACATGCGTACGCCACTGACAAGGAGAGAGAACCTTGACTTGGTTGCTCGTGGAAAGCGTAAGGTCCCCAGTTCGCTATTCATGTTAGATTACTTATACACGAACATTATGATGTAGATAATGATTAGGAACATGGCTACAAGTCACTGTCAGTTTATGATGAAACACAGGAGTGTGACATTCATAGTTTTCTCTACGTCTTTGTATTGAAAAACGCCCGCTCGCTTCGCTTTTTCACGCACATTCAACCTTTTGGCTGTGAAGATGTAATAGACCGCATTATTTCTTCTTGTACAGAAGAAACATTCCAGTCATGCAGTATGAACAAACTTTAGGTACCTGCTCATTCTTAGCCGCACATTAAAATTCACCAAATTTCACATTTCTAAACATGTTTGCCAGTTGAATACCTAATTGTTTACAGTACAGATTTACCCCCTCCCTTGTGTTTGATGATTTAACTAAATTTATTTTTCACTGTTAAAAAAAATTCGGGTTTCACATTAAAAAATAATAAAATTTGGCATCAAATGAAATCAATCACATCTCTTCAGCTATGCGACCAAGAAATCTCACCTCTTCAGCAATGCGCATGGAAAATAGAAAGTGAATTCTGCTATTCTGGTAGCTGTGCTACATAATCACCTGGTAACACAGCAAAAAACCAGTCACAGAGCTAGAAATTAACATTTGAAAACGGGTTGGTTTGAAGCCTGGCTTGTGTATGGCTGGGGCCTGGTGGTGAAATTCATACGTCGTCACAGAAGAACGTCGTGCGACGTCCTTCCTGGAATCGAGCTCATGGATACTGTTACGCCGTCAGCTGATTGGGCATCTGGCGAACCCTACCAATAACAGAGATCCGCGTGATGGTGATTTTTATTTATTTTTGCTTCCTCACTACCGAAGGTAGGGAAGCCTTGGATTCGTGATTGAGTGAAAAAAATGCATGTCCTCCAAAATGAAAATTTCCAAAACCATTTTGCGTTTCAGACATCGAGGAACATTTTGGTTTATTATTCTGTGAATAATACACCTATGTAATCGCTCAGCAAAAAATTTTTATAACACCCCCTCAAACTTTTTTCTTTTCCGTTTCAAGGTGTGTAGATTCAAAAAATGCAATGTCCGTCCGCCGTCCGCCGTCCGCCGTATCACGTGTACAGGCTTCATTTTCGATCTAAAAAAGTCGTTCTTTCGCACACATGCTCCATTTGGGCCCTAGTTGTGTCCCGAAACTTTTCAGCCCGATCGGAATATACCCAGGGGTGTTATGAGTGAAAATGTGTGTGAAAATAGGTACTTTTTGCGTTTTAGCAACATTTTGGTAACATGAGCTTTTGAGGTATCGTTTTCTATGTTTTTGGGGACGAGAAGATCGAATATGAAGTCGATTTTGGCCAAGGAGTGGAAAATTGAGGTTGTACCAGATGTTCAGCTCCCAAAATTGATTTTTTATGAGTCAAATACCTGCGAAATCACCATCAATTTGTAGAATAACACTAGAAAAAGTGTCAACACGTGGATCAAGACGATTAAATGATGGCACTACCAATGATCAAAGATAATTTGAAAAAAAAAAAAAAAAGATCGTACCTACCTAATTTGTGTTTTGGGGGCCAAAATTGGTGGAAACCATCAGAAATAGCTATTTCAATTATTTCACATGAAACAAACAATAAATGTACAGCCAACATTTCTGTAGAATAATAAACCCCATGTGACAAGGACTTTGCAGCGTTTTTGGTTCCGTGTCTGTCTGTCTGCCTGTCTGTGGTAATTCCTTGTAACGCCCATAACTACCCGAAATAATGGTCGAAATGGGCTGAAATTTGGAGGGTGGGTGCGGGTTAGGTCACAGATGGGCCCACACAAAAATCATTGAAAAATTACAGTAACTTTCGTCTGCGCATGCGAAAACGTGGAATACTGGAAACGCCTATAACAACCCTAAATATCGTTGAAATGAGTTCAAACTTAGAGGGTCGATCACGAATAATACTTTGATAGTTCAAATGAATTTCATTGGAATCGCATTGTAACTTTCATCTGCGCATGCGCGAACATGAAATGTTGACCATTTCCTTGTTACGCTTCCAATTACGCGAAATATAGGCTTAGAGAGCTGAAATTTTGAGGGTACACGCGGGTTTGAGCGCAGATAGTCCCATTTCAAAACCATGGAAATCGTCACGTCTGCGCATGCGCAAACGCGAAATACTTGAAACGCCCTTAACTACCTTAAATATCGTTGAAATGAGTTCAGATTTGGAGGGTCGATCAGGAATAACACTTTGATAATTGCTAATGAATTTCAATCGTCTGCGCATGCGCGAACATGAAATGTTGACCGTTTCCTTGTAACGCTTCTAGCTACGCGAAAAATAGTCGTTGAGAGCTGAAATTTTGAGGGTACGCACGGTTTGGATCGCAGCAGATGGTCCGGTATCAAAATTAACCCACCCAACTATTCTGTATGTTCATGTGATTGAAGTGAGGAAGCTATACTGCCTACTCGAATTGGCAGACTTTTTTTGTAATTAACATTTCAACTATGTATAATATATTAGTTGGCCAGTTATCGGCGTATGGATGCGGTATACCCAGTAGAATGTTGAGGGTTGGCAAGATCGCCGCGCGGTGCGCTCCTACGAATCAGAAGCTTCAGTTAAATTCATAGGTCTTAGTGCGCCTTATTTCAAATATCCTTAATACATGATATGTACTTAATCCTAAATACCTACTATATACAAATTAATAAATAATTTACATTTACATAATTTACAAAAAATCTCCACTTTACAAATTTGACGTTGTCCTCTAGCAGTAAAAAATACAACTGGAAGTCATGCGCATAGCCCATTTGGGTTATATTTCGGAATCCTCTCGAATTATTATTGTCAACTGGCTATATGCATTTAGTTTCTTTTTCCTCGGCCCCACTGTGTGTTGTTTGGTAAGTTCGGATTTATGACAATAGAAGGCCAGAGCTGTTCATTATAACCTATGTTTCAAATCAACTTTTTACTCATTCTGCTGAAATCTGCATCGAAATGTGTTCAGGCGTTTAACCTTAATTTCATAGAAAGGTGTTCTATGTCTTCTGTAATTCATTATTATTCAAGAATTTTGAATCTAATCACTCGAATGAGTACTTATACTTGAAATCTTGAGTATCGACAACATACTTGGGATCGGTCGTCCAAACAACTGTAGTGGAATAACCACGAATTGACGGGTCGGCTGTTGAGTCGATGCGGACAATGAGAGAATCCGGAGAAGAGGGCCGTGAAAAAGAGTGTTCCACAAGCGGCCCTCATAAAATGTATCGGAACAATGAGGTCACTTATGGCCTGCTCTTCATCTCGACTGTAACAAGTCCGTCACTCCCCGCTCGCATAAAATGGCTGGGTCAACCTGTAGCACCGTCTGCCGACCCACCACTTGGATTCTCCGTCTCCACAATACCGCATTCCTCCTGTTTGCCGATTCGATGTTTCAACTCTTAAGGTTCTGATCTGCTCATCATCCTGTGTTGATCGTAAATGGAGTAGTGTGATATCAAATATAGGACTCATAACTTCGGCACACAACCATTGTTCCTCAATTAATTAAAGAATCAAACGAAAGTGGAGTAGGTAGATTGGTAGATATTACCTTATTGATGAAAGGTTTATGTGCTTCAGATCTATTCATAAATGATGCGTTCCATTTCTATAGGACACTTTTTCAGACGTCACTGTAGGTATTCACAAAAACATTCCCTGAATTTTCCTTACCACTGAAGCAAATAATTAATCACCACTGCTTGGATAACGGAGGAATTCAGATTTGAATTTGAATATAGTCCTTTTTGGCCCTACGAATTGGATATAGTCCTGTCTATGAACACCAAAGAAGGGGATCGGAGGAACCTTTGACTTCAGGAATGTGTTCAGAGTGTGGTCAGGGGATTAATACACCCGGTCCTACGAGGTGATTTGGTTGGGGGGGGGGGGGGGGGGAGAAGTTTTGATGTTTGGGTTTTTCGCTTATAGCTCGGCTGCGGTTGATCGTAACATTAAAGAGATACCCATCAGATGAAAGAGAATTAAATTTCCTACAAGACAGGGCAATCCATTTTTTCTAACTATAATACATTTTGAGACATCCGCCTTCAAAAATGAAAAACGTCTGCCAGGTTAGGTGGGCAGTATAGCTTCCTCATTTATTGTAACATGGACGTGTAGAATCAGTTGGTAAAAAAATGATGCGTCAAAACTATTTAATAGCAGTAAATAGAGTAGTAATAAATTACCTAGCATGCGTAACAGGATCAAACATTTCAACATTTCATGTTCGAAAGTTAGTACGATTACAATGAAATTCATGCGGAACTATCGAAGTACTGTTCCTGATCGACCTTCGTTTGAAGTTATTTCAACGATATTTAAGGTAGTTATGGGCGTTTTAAGTATTCCACGTTTGCGCATGCGCAGACGAAAGTTGCGGTACGATTTCAATGATTCTGATAAGGGACTGTCTGCGATTCATTCCGCGTATGCCCTCATAATTTCAGCTCTCCACGACTATTTTTCGCGTAGTTAACAGCGTTACAAGGAAATGGTCAACATTTCATGTTCGCGCATGCTCAGACGAAAGTTGCAGTACAGTTCCAATGAAATTCATATTATTCCTGATAGAACCTCACAGTTTGAACTCATTTCAACGATATTTAGGGTAGTTATGGGCGTTACAAGGAATTACCACAGACAGACAGACAAACAGAGAGACACGGAACCAAAAATGTTCCTCGATGTCTGAAACGCAAAATGGTAGTGGAAATTTTCATTTTGGAGGACATGAATTTTTTTTAAACTCAATCACGAGTCCAAGGCTTCCCTTCCTTCGGTAGTGAGGAAGCAAAAGTGTTTAAAAAATGGTTTTTCTTACACGTTTTTTTACAGACTTCTTTCTAGCGGCCCAGCCTGCAGTTTTACAGTCAAAATCCGGGGGGAAGTAGTTGTAGAGGAGTGAGTTACCTCCAAACTGGTATAGGTACTTTTGTAATACCTTATCTTCAACCAGTCAAAAGCTGCAGCAGTTTGAAAACCTTCTGGTAAAACTACGAATTCTTATTGAAAACCGTATATCTCTTCTTATCGTTTTGCTTCCTCACTACCGAAGGTAGGGAAGCCTTGGATTCGTGAATGAGTAAAAAAAATTCATGTCCTCCAAAATGAAAATTTCCATAACCATTTTGCGTTTCAGACATCGAGGAACGTTTTTGGTTGCGTGTGTCTGTGGTAATTCCTTGTAACGCTCATAACTACCCGAAATAATGGTCGAAATGGGCTGAAATTTGGAGGGTAGGTGCGGGTTGGGTCACAGATGGTCCCATAAAAAAATCATTGAAAAAGAACTGTAACTTTCGTCTGCGCTTGCACAAACGTGAAATAAATGAAACGCCCATAACAACCCTAAATATCGTTGAAATGAGTTCAAACTTGGAGGGTCGATCAGGATAATACTTCGATAGTTCCAAATGAATTTCATTGGAATCGTAACGTAACTTTCGTCTGCGCATGCGCGAACATTAAATGTTGACCATTTCCCTCTAACGCTTCCAACTACCCGAAAAATAGTGTAGAGAGCTGAAATTTTGAGGGTACACGCGGGTTTGATCTCAGACTGTCCCATTTCAGAATCATGGAAATCGTCCCATCTACGCATGCGCAAATGTGTAATACTTGAAACGCCCGTAACTACCTTAAATATCGTTGAAATGAGTTCAGATTTGGAGGGTCGATCAGGAATAACACTTTGATAATTGCTAATGAATTTCATTCGTCTGCGCATGCGCGAACATGAAATGTTGACCGTTTCCTTGTAACGCTTCTAACTACGCGAAAAATAGTCGCAGAGAGCTGAAATTTTGAGGGTACGTACGGTTTGGATCGCAGCAGATGGTCCCGTATCAAAATGAACCTACCCAACTATTCTGTATGTTCATGTGATTGAAGTGAGGAAGCTATACCTACTGCCTACTCGAATTGGCAGACGTTTTTCTCCGATCGTAATGTTACACAAATAGATGTATGTTGCCGAAGGTGTTCCTCGTATTAAACTTATATTTCTTGAATTTTCACTCCTCCGCCGCCGCTCCGCCAAAAACCGGCGCCGTCAACGGCACTTTTCTTTATGAAAATCATTTCACAAAAATCCAAAAAATTGAAGTTGAAAAAAAAATTAAATCCTTGATATATTCCATAAAATGTGTAGTAGGTGAAGGCTAAAAAGGGGGGGGGGGTTACTTGTCTAAATATCGGGTACTCAGAGGAGCAAAAGTTCCAAAGCAAGATGACGTCATAGTTCCAATATTGCTTTCGAAATATTGCGAAAATATCATTAATTTAGTACCTAATAAATATATTGCTATCTTAGCAGTCGGAAAAAATATAAAGTCGGAATAAGGCAAATGACAAACATTAATCCCTATTGCAGTATGTAATTTGTTCATTTTCCCTGGTGCCCCTCGCACTTTCCCCGGTTCTGAATGGGGGCTATTATAATAATTGTATGTTCTTATAATAGCTATGTGATAAGAAAATGAGAACACTACTCATGAATATTAAGACGTCGATTGAGTATTAAGACTTCGGTCACTAGCGAAATTCTTAATTGATTTAGTTTTGTGCCCTCCTTATTCTTCTTCTCTTGCTCTTCCCACGGCGCGACGGTTCTCCAAGGAGTAAAATATTATAAGAAACGTTGACCGGCATGCCCGTAAGCGTTTAGCGTTATTAGGCAGGTTTGAAACGCCCGTTACACTCGTGAATATGGGCGCTATTGCGTCATTCAACTCTGGGCCTGTATTTTGAGAGGAATAAAACATATTGATTTTCTCTGCACATTGTATAACGCGCAGAGGCACGATAAACACCTCTACCTCCATCCCTAACTCATTTTCAGAAAAAGGAGGAAAAACACGGAAGTTGGCCCTTCTGATATCGAACGCCTCAAATATTTTTCTATAAGTAATACCTATGTGCAGCACTAGATGTATCCAAGATCACACAGTTCATAAGTTTCAAACGTGAAAATAACAGATTGCCCAGTTCATAGTCGATGACAGGAAAACAGGAGGCAGTCATGCAATGTGTACATTTGTGAGCAAGTTTTCGAAGTGGGTGACTCACTTATTTCAAACGATTTTCCACTCACAAAACTCGAGGACAACATTTTTTGACCCACTTCCCAGAGAACAAATATTTTTGAATCTTCAAACAATATCTCCATGTTATCGAGAGGGGTCCACTATACAAAGGGCCCATATGCATTGAGTCTTATGAAGCCGATTCGGGCCAAAAAGTCTTATCTAGAGGTGTCCATCAAGAGTAATTTTATTTATCTAGAGGTGTCCATCAAGAGTAGTTTTACTGTATAATTTATTTAATGCATAAATAACAAACTCTTCAATACTCAAATTTGAAATAGGAACTCTTTTTCCACAACCATTTCATCAACCTTGTGCTCCTCGGCTGATGATAACGGAGGGCCGATAGTTACTACGTACACAAATTAGCACTTGTCAGAGAGATTTTATTGTTACTGTTATATTCTTCTCAAAATTTTCGAAACCTAGAACATATATACGATTGAGTCAAATACTAAGTTCTCTGGAGCATACGAACCTCTTACAAAGGTAACACCTAGCTACAGCCTTCTCCCCTAATCTTCTCCCATCCATGTCTGAGACATCGATGTATTGGGTCCATACTTTCTATTTCTCACTTGTAGCCGACATCGGTGTATTGGGCCCATACTTTTGATTTCTCACTTGTAGCCTAATGAATCTATCATTTCTCTATACCAGTTTCATTTCTCATAGCTGGATGACACGTGCGTTGCATAGGATATAATTAATTTGGGGTATTGATAACATGGAAAACTCTCCTGTTGGGGCTGGGAGCTGCGATGTAAGTTTACCAATTTTGTAACAAAAAATACATAGGGACGAGTTTTGGTTTATTGCTCTACGTACGCACTGTACTTCGTAGAGTTCATTGCCTTACTCCACTTCTACTCTACTTACGCATTTTTGAATTTGATATGGCGAGGTAGGTACAACGTAACCAACCTCATCAGTATCATATTCAAAAATGCGCATGTGGTTGACGTGTTGAGTGAGTCTTCTTTTCTTCACGATAACCTCCTTCTCATGGAAATATTGCTTCAGTTCGCTCGAAGTTCTTCAAGAGCTGTTGAAGAATATCCGTGACTTTTTCTGATGACACTGTGTATTTTTCGTAAAAACGCTAATTCAGAATGTGTTGAGAAGAACTTCGTTGGGGCATGTATTTCGAGTATATCGGATCATGTAATGAAAGGTATTCTTATCCTTTGAAGGTCCCGCAACCAATTATTATTCGGTTAAAATCCTTTTCCAGGTTATCGCTGTCGCCATTTAATCGTAATCGATTGGTATTTTTCCGCAGATTGAAGTAGAAACCTTGGTGGTTCTAAGTGGAATGAACTTTCTGACGGGCGATGTTCGTGTATTTCTAAAGATTTTGTTTGTTATTGCAGCTGTACGAGCTCAGCGACGACCCCAAGCGAAAAGAGTTCCTCGACGACTTGTTTTTATTCATGCAAAAAAGAGGTAAGTCACCTTTTTGTATCTGTCCTATTTTCATTCGTCGCCAATGAATACCGTTGCTATACCTGATTGTTGACTACATTCAGCATTTAAACTATTATATAAACAGTGTTAACACCAACCAACCCCTAGACCCAAACGACCTTGAAACACTGATTCTCCAGCAGAAATACGGTTTCTTGTTAGAAATTTATTACTCTACCCATAAGATACATGCTCTGGAATGATAGTGCTGAGGAAAATATCGAACACCAGATTACAAGAGATAACTGAACCGAAGGCGAAACATCAGCCATGAACCTCCCTCAGCTTTCTTGAAAGTGGTAATTCTGGTAATCCTGTTCCTATATATTCCCCCAACATCCTCTAATGAAGTTACTTGTGACATACCCTGCCATTCCGATCAACATTCAAGCCAAACTTTACTAGAAACAACTAACAACACTTCTGTTCAAACCTGTTTTCCCTGAAGCACGGAACACGAATAGAAAGTCTCTAGAACGATTAGTTCAATGAGTTTTACTGCTTTGGTACTTACTACATTAAAGAGATTATTTTAAGTTAGTATTTCTAGTCACATGATGCTGAAAACGCCAACGGCCTAAAATTGGTTAAGTGTAAAAAAAAGTATTTATAGGCTATCCTTTATACGTTTTGGGATTGGCATTCGTACCTGGACGTTTTAGCGAAGTAAATCCACGACTTTGTCGGCTTTGTCGGACTTTGTTGGGGTGGCTTCTCTACCTCTGCCCCTTATGCGACAACCTATATATTATTTTTCTCCGACAAACAGCGAATCCAATTATGGACCAATTCCAGTGATAGCTGTTAGCGAATTGTTTTGGTGAATACAAATATTTTATTTTCAAGTTCTGATTCTGAACCCGTTTTCCCATAATTTATCGGAGAGAGGAGAATTATTGACCATGCCTCTGACTCA
Source organism: Leptopterna dolabrata (assembly GCA_954871275.1). Taxonomy (NCBI): domain Eukaryota; kingdom Metazoa; phylum Arthropoda; class Insecta; order Hemiptera; family Miridae; genus Leptopterna; species Leptopterna dolabrata. Next base: position 49,614,333 of record OX940974.1, on the reverse strand, counting down.
GATGTAATGTTAGGACGATTCGTTTACATGGGCACTCTCCTTACTTCGGAACATTCACTGGTAATAAGGCAATTTATATGTTGATATGTAAAGAGATTGTTTTGAGCTCTGCGGTATCACGGGTGGTACTGAGGAAATCCGAGAATTAAGCGTTGGAAGGGGTCGGGAGCGCGGCTTGACATGACGATATGTCATTTGCCTCTCAAACACTTACTATAAGCCGGTAGCCATACTCTTGTGATGATGGTCCATTCCGTTTTGAGAAGGAGCTCTTGTTAACGCTTTAAAATAAGCGTGCACCTATCTCGACGGCTCGCCTTCCCCTTTGATTTTAACCAACAACCATCCGAATCGACCGCTATCAATCAAACTCCTCAACGAGATTGTATAATTATAGATATAATAAAAATAAAATGAAAAATGCTAAGTAAGGTAGAGGTGATTAGGGCGGATGATTGGCAGGATGTGTCGTTGCTAGTTAATGGTCGGTGGGGTAGCTCTGATTACCAACTGATACCTACAACTTACTGATGAGCCTGCGTCTTATTAAATCCTATTTCTTACACGACTTTGACGGATAGCCCTTTACAATAACACGATATCTTCTCCCTTACCTACCGTCCCGGCGTATCCATACATAATATCTTTCCTCGTTCTTCCTTCACAATTGACTCTTGTCTTTTACTGTTGAGAAATAAAAACGGCCGCTCTCTCCAAACGGAGGGAGAAACCTTATACCTATCCGAAATGAGCTATAAAACATTTATAAAAAGAAATCGATCTCTATTGAGGGATCAAATTATGTTTATTATTCTCGGTCCGGCGGCCCTTCAATTAAATTCCGTACCTCACTTTTTAAAAATGCTCGGCGATATAAACATGGAGATTTATGACTCCGAATGGGGTTCATTTTTTATCAAGGCAGCCGGAGCGAAATGGTCCATCTCGGGACGGCACTAAACCCGTGTTTAGTGGGGATAGGTTTTCAGGCCCTTGCAGCAAGTCTCCACCTATGATTACCGCTGCTGTGCTGCCAACATCACTAGGGCGATCTTGTCTAAATATTCTGCGGATACCATGTGAGGAGGCTAAAGCTTAAACCAAGTCTTATTTTTAGGGGTATTCATTTAATTGATCTCGCAAGAGCCGTATTTCATGAAAGTCTTAACTGTCAATATAAATTACCGCACACGCAAGTAATTCCGTCTAACGTCCCGGGGAACCTGATGGCTTCACAAAAAGAAAATCGTCCTTATTGATTGTAATACTTAGACTCCACCTCCGGCGGCAGCACCTTCAGTGAGCATGTCCCACAGTTCCATTCGCTGGATTTCCGTTCTGTTAATTCGTTGTTCATAAGTTTCAATCTGTGGAAATTGCAGTAGATATTTTTGATAGTTCCTAGCTATTAATAGTGTCATTTCTTGATGAGAAAAGCAGAATCTTCGGATAGTTCTGCTTCCAGTTTACTTCGCCTATCCAAACACTGCACATCCCCCCTCCCTTCAGTAATTAAGAGGTGGGAATCAAAATGTGGGGGATCAAAAGGTGGGAATCAAAGTGTTATCAAAAGGTGGGAATGAAAATGTTATTCGGCCTAACGCCGTCACCTAACAACTCATATGAGTAATTTGAATGCCACACTGGAGCCGGCTATGTGCGACTACTCATTACTGAAGTTGGGCCAATTCGTTCTGGAGCATCATTATCGTGATGTGAGGAGCTAACATAGGTATTTCATGTTTTTAATTATGCTCCCAAACTTTTTCGCTGTCAGAAATCACTAAGCTCAATTTTGTAATTTCTCCGGAATTTTCTCTTGATCTTATAATCTCATGCTTTCTTCCTGTCCAGTCTGCCAACGTCACACAAGTTTGCTACTGATTTGACTGTTTCTGTTAACGATACGTTCATGATGTTTTGGACTTTTTATGATGATCTCAGGCAAACAAGTTCTTTCTAACTTCTACGAGCGAGTAATCGAGCGACGTCATGTAATCGGTAGACTGGAGATTCGCAAAACATACATATTTTTGGAAGGGGATAAGCGGTGAAATCTGAGATTTTGTCGCACCAAATAATTATTCATTGGTTGTACCCACCGTTGAAATTTTTGATGTGAGCTGATCTGCAACATTTAGCCGGAGACGATTATGTGCGCCACAAATGGTTTTCGGTCGATCGATATTCATCCATCAACTTTCCTCCATTTGACACTTTGATGCGTAGTGGGGGTACTCGTTTTTGGTCGACCAGTGTTGTTATCAGTCCTGAAGTGCATGAGTTTTTCCCGATGATTTGCAACTTGGTCATGGTATCTGCTTTTGTGGCGCCGGCTAATCATTCATTGGTAGACTGATCATGCAGAATTTGATTAATTGGTGAACGCACGTTTGTTAACCGTTGGCTGCGCTCACACTGGAGCCGGCTATGTGCGACTACTGATGACTGAAGTTGGACCAATTCGTCATACTTTCGAGTTTTCGATACCAAGGAAAAAACCACTGTAGGTCACACGTAAAAACATATTGGGATCCAGTAAGTCGGAAAACATTTGTCATACGACCAATTCGTTGCCGCTGTGGGCGCCTAGTCTTACATGCCTAGTCGGTCGAGATCTTTCGTACAAATTCGTCTGACTACACACGACCAAAAGTTGCGCGTTCCTGGCTCCAGTGTGCTATGCACTTCAAACTCAAGTATACCTACATGGAAATTTTCTGCCTCTAGGCCATGGGTACTTTGGTATGTAAGGGGCAAAAACCTCGAAAACCCGACACCCAAATCTTTAATTTGTTGTGGAAAGTGTCGCGTGAGATAGTACCTTGATTTCACTTAAAATTCTACATTTTTTCCGCTTTCTGACACCATCGTCACCTCTAAAAGGTCACTTGGAGGTGACTCGACCTAAGGACATCAGCATCAGGCCGTCGAGAGTATAATCTCGTATTGTATTCTCTCGACGGCCTGATGATGATGATGATGATGACCTTACATCGAAAGGGCTCGACCAGCTCGTGACGACGGATTCCTCCGGAAGGATGGTTATCTTCTAATAATAGCGGAAATAACCCTTTAGATTTAATATCAGAAGCTGACTAGTTAAGTCATTCTGACTGGTTAATCCAGAATGGCACCTACATAGAGGAGTATCTTATCACGAGCGCTTCTGTTAGCCGCTCGTGCCGGGACTTTGTTCATTTATTTACTACTGTCCTTTTTCATGTTTCACTACTCTATCTTCATAACTTTACCACAACCATCCAAACATACAAGCAAGTTTAGACTGACCTTATTCATGATATCGTCAATATGAAATTGGCTTTTGGTCCAACTGACGAAAGGTCCTTGAATGGAACAGAGGTAGACCAGGTTTTTTCTCTCTTTATCGTCTGTCTCCTAGTAGCTTCTTTTGTTTAGAGTGAGAAATGAGGTTTTCTCGGTCACCGTCCTCCAAATACCCGGGTACAGATTGTGTCCTGAGATTTTTCGGAGGTGCCTACCGGAGTCGTTGAAGGGTAGCACTGGGCTCATATTCTGAATATCAAAGGTCCTGAGTTACGGACGTGGGCGGCTGGTGATGATGTGATATTTGAATGTGAAAGGATACCGAGGTAATTGTGAGCGCTTTGTCAATGAGTCTGACTACACCTTCGCTTTGTGTTGCTGGAATCTCTTTAATTACACGGGTTCTCACACCTGAGCATGTCTTCACACCTATACTTGATGCTTTATCATACAAAACAATTATTTAATTGTTGTCATCCTTTGTCGATGTGAAAGTGACACTACACTTTTGTCGGGAGAAACATCTTTTATCGCGGCACAAGGGAGCCGCCTGCCAGCTCGTCATCGAGTCTTAACGCACTCTAAAATCTTCATCTTATGAGTTAATGATGGTATGCGTTCTACAACTGCGTGACTTCAACAAGTGACACCTCTCAGTCCCATTCAGTCTTGCTAATCCGTTTCAGACCTGATTTATCCTCTTGTTCACGTGCAATCACTATGCAATCACGTGATTGCATAGAAATGAGAATTCAACTGTAAATGATTCGTTTCGGATAAGTGTGCATAGATAGAACAATTACGAGCTCCGATCATATAAATGTGTGCAGTATTTATGGAAACCTTGCGTGTTCGAAGGCAGAGTATGTGGATGGTTATTCGAAAGAACCAGTGTAGTGGCACGGGATGTTTTCTTCAGTAGCTACAAGAGGTTTCACTTTACTGTTTAGATTTTGATTTTTACTTGACATATTTTCCATGCCCCTATATGTGTATTAAATCATTGTTTTTTATGGCGGAGTCTCATCAGTGCCATTCTTTTATATTAGGTATCGATTTTCTTATTCAATTAAATGGGGTATGCGCATGGTCACAAAAGCGGTTTAGTTATGTTTTAATGAAACTAGATTCCAATCAGAGAACTTTGACACCAACCGCACTGTCTACAATAATTAGCTCTTCATATATGATTTTCGAAGTTTCCTGGAGTTCTGACCTCATAGTGGGCAGGGGTTTCCGCTCAGGCCAAAAGGGTGCAATAACGTCAGAACTTCTGGAATCTTTGAAAAATAATAGAAAAAGTAATTCTCAGGATGGAATCTACTTTCATTTAAAAAATGAAATAAATGCGTGTGCATAAGAAAAAAAGACACATATAAGTACAACCAAGATAAAGGACAACGGTGATGAAGAAACGGGAGGGAAAAATTGTTTTAGTACTTCTTTCCTTCAGTGAAAATTGTTTCCCAATATAGACTATGCCCGTGGTAGTGAAAGAGTTGTGATTGTTATTTTCATTGGGGGTGGGGGGGGGGGGCTTGTTTATCTATTATAATCCAATAATAATAGAGAGAACTCCCGAAACATTCAATTACGAGGAGAGAATTTCAGTCGCGGAAACGTTGAGCATGAAAAATACGGTTGGCATTGGTCTAAAATCTGTGTTCGAATAACAAAACTGCGATTCGCCAAATGGTGAGATCATCTTAGCGATAGTCAAGTCGGTGGTAACATCCAAGAGAATTTCCTTAAGCATCGATCTTATTCTCTATAAATAATTTCAGTTGATGCGCCTCCTTTTCTATTAAATCCTGTAAGGCCATGAACGTCAGTCACCGAGAGCGGTCCAACCGGCTCTTAAGATACGATCCCTATTTTTTGACGAATGAGAAATCGTGAAGTAATAATAACTGAAGAGATTGAGAGCTTGGCGGGGAACAAAAAAAAAAAAGAAAGAAAAGAGAAACGATGCCATTAAAATCTGTGGACCGGTTCATAATAATCTGTTCTGAAACTAGCAATAAAAGTATAATAATCTCAGTCGGTATATTTCCCACATTTTGAGTGTTTCAGAAGCACAAGTAAGGTAACACTTCCAGGTTGGTGAGCAACTGAGAATAACCGTATTCGAGGTACGTACCAGTCAAATGTTCATGTCCTGTCTTCAGGAATACAGGGCGTTATAGTGTGATAACCCTCATTCTGATGATTTCTTTTATGTTACGATTTCCAAGCTTGACGCAGCGTTTTCAGTGTTCCGGGTTGGAGAAAGGCGTACTTGGTGAGTAGTTTGTGGATGGAAATCGCTGTATGGAATACGATTTGCATCCGTAAATCTGCAACATGGAAGGTTCGCATTCTGTAATATCCTGTGCACAAGTGCGCTAGCATGGAGATAATTAACCCATAGGACCGTTTTCGTCGCTGTTGTTCAGTAATAACTGATTCCCATATTGTTGCGTTGTTCGTTTAATAATTGCAGTGGAATAGGTGAAATAAACTGGGGAAAATCAGGTCACATCATCACTTCGTTTGAATCTATTGTAATGTGAGAAGCATTTTCATGTCATTCATATTCAAGTGAGCTATTACAGAGAACGCTTGCTTGAATTAGCATGAGTTTCCTTGCTAAAATGCATTTGCCAGCAATCCTCAGAAATTTAGCTATCATCCATTCAATATAAAATTTCGTTAGTATTGCATGAGTTGTAGCATCACTGCTCCTCTTATTTGCCGTTGAACAGTCCTCAGTGGTGAATCAGATCAGACGTCCCTAACTATTGTTGGTGAGATTTATGATTGATTTTATAGGTTTGGGCATTCGTTGAGCTTACCGTTTGAACTGTTCGTATTGAAGCTGACTTTGGATTAATACAGACCATCTCTCTGCCGCCCTCGAAAATCCGTTGCTTGAATTACTATAAAACAACCCCATGTCCTGAGCTATCAACACGAAACCTTCAAGGCTTTACAAATGATTTCTGTGCTCCGAAAGTCCTAGGATTCCTCGATACGGCCATAATTCGCTCCGGGAGAAAATGGAACAATTTGGATTCAAAAATACGCTGAAAAATGTTTAGTTCTCAATCGTATTCAGTTCATCTCGAAGCAAAAGCCTCCTCGATATAGAATCTGGAGTACAAGCCTTACAAGCCAGTACAAGCCTTCACTAATATAGCTTGCTTGTGTTATCTTTTGCATCTATGATTGAAACGATCATGGGGATGAGAGTTCAATAGGTTGAGGTGAGATGATATCAAAAGTTGAAGTCCCCCGTGGTGTATGAATCAGTTTGGATGGCCAAGTCCAGGATTATAATGAATAATTCCAGGCTCTGAATTATATTCATCATGGCTAAATTGTTGATCTTCTTCAGATTTCCTTCTGTTTATGGCGAGTATTATCATCGACGAAATGGAGCGCCGATAATAGCTTACGTATTTTATTTACCTTTCTTTATTACGGCACTTGACGAGTGTTGAACAGACGTCTTTGAGAGGCTTATCTGTCCTTACAGAATGCCATCGTTAGAAATCCCTTGTTTCTACAATTTATGTCATGAGTACGATGCCATCGAATGAGTAATTTTCTTTCAAGTAAGTACTCTCCAAAATCATTGCAGTTAGTAAAAAATTGCTTGTCATTATTCTAATGTGAAACACTTGGGTATTCGTAGTACTATTTATCGCCATTTCTCACTCAAACTTATTTAGATTGTATATTGGCATACTCAGTAATTCGTAGGCCGATGCTACAATTATTGCACTAGCTCTGTTCAGGTCCATTTCAATCGATTATCAGTTTCAGAGCTCTCCCTTCTCCATAATAGCACATCACATAGTCGCCCAGAAACGGTTTTGTTGTTAGTATTCCGGAGAATATCTCCATTTTTAATGGCGATGAAGTCATTGGCGAAATCGTGTCATTGGAGGACACTGTAGAGAAACTGTAAATAGCGGCCAGTTGAATCGATTTTACGATGGCAGTGAGATCAGAAGTGTTCCAAAGTGTGTGGTCAAGCATTCTCGGTGCCCTTTTGACAATGGATATTAAGCCGAGCTTGTGAGGGTATGGGCATTGCGTCGGACATGATAAACTGAAAGAGCGGCCAGCTGCCCAGGACGGTTTACGACTTGCTCAGGTCTCTGAAGACGCCTCCACTACACCCTTGTTGATAGGAACGTAGGGATGCAAGATTTATAATGATCTGAGTCAAGCAAGAGCCACACCGCGTCCCTCTCTACCTCTGCCTACCTGCTCCACCAAACGTTCAGTTCAGTTATGTCAACAAACTCTTTAGTCGAGCCGGTGCGGAAGTAGCCTCCCTATGCCGAGGCACGTCTCCTATCAACCCCACAAACCTGTGTGGCTGTGAAATTTGAGAACGCCTACTTCATCTTTCCATGTCGCTCTACAGGTAGGTACGTGTAGTCAACTACTTAGGAGCCTCAAGGTCATGGTTGATCTACTCTACAGCACATGAGCTATAATCTATGAAGTCGCCTTCCACTGTATTCAGAAGGTTGAAATCCGCGTTCCTCGGACATTCGTGTTATACCCACTGGTTATACCTATTTGCCTTCCATTCTGCCGCACCCACTGAGTGTTATTGGACCGACATGATGTACCAATATTGCTCGACTAAGACGTCACAGGGCCTGGATCACCTGTAGTTCAGTCAACGAAGGGGTTATAGAGTGCATGGCAGGAGGTACAATTTTCCCCACCGGGAATGTGTTTAGAATAGTTAGGAGGTAAACATACTAAAAGTCTACATGTTTTGAGTGGTCGCATGGTGGTGGGGGCGGAGGAGGGTGGAAAGGTCCCGTTCTTTGGTTTTCCACTCATATTTCGTTAACGGTGGGTCGTACGAAAAAGTCACTCCGAACAGAATTAAAGCTTATAAAATTTGCTACAAGGTTGACTCATTAATTTTTCCTCTATTTCCCTTGGTTTTTGAGATATCTACCCGCGAAAATCGTTAGTTCTTGAATGTTTTTTGTCTCAGATTTTTCGTAAAATTTTTACTTCTGTCACTCCAAGTATTAGTTTTATAGGAAAGTCCTCGGAACAAAAGTTGTAGAGCATTACATTTACTTTCGAATAAATATAAATTTACCATTTTATCCTCGACTGGGCCACGGTTATAGTAATTCGAAAAATCCTGGTAAATTCGCCTACTTTATACGTAGACAACCTCCAATGCGTTTTCACGAGTTACCTATCGTTTTACATAAGCTGTATGTTGTGTATTTATAGTGTTGTTGGGGGGGGGGTCACATATTTTTGCATTGATCAATCTGTTTGGTCGGTAAATTTTTACAGTTGGGTTATAGGATGGTCGGGGGGGGGGGGGGGGGGGAGGGCACATCTTGCCCTGGTGAAGTAAACAATTTTTCCCAATTGGTACCTAAAAATTTGTACTTTCTTAGTACCTACTTAGTAATACCTACCCACTCAGTACTATTAACGTAGTACCTACTCAGTACTACCTACTTAGTACCTGCTCATTACTGCCTACTTAGTACCTACTCAGTACTACTACTACAGCCCAACGGCCTTATCAGGTGGAATAAACAGGTTCCCGTGAGATACCGAAGTTAATATATCTCAAGCGTGGTAGTACTTTGATGGGTGACCGCCGTATGACACGTCCAATTATGATCCACGTAGCTGTTGGGCGAACCCCTCTGCACTCAAGAGGGTGAGGCAATGAGTAGCCAAGTAACGAGCGAGATGATCAGATCAAATTCTGATCCTCTCATTGGAGGAAAGCTGATCACGTCCGCGACGCCGGCAGGGCAGTCGGACGAAAAGCCCCAGCCTGGAATGGCTGTTTACTTTACTTAATACCTACTCAGTACTAACTACTTAGTAACTACTCAGTACTACCTACTTAGTACCTACTCAGTACTACCTACTTAGTACCTTTCAGAACTACCTATTTAGTACCTACTTACTTTTTTTGGCGGGTAAATTTTTTACAGCAAGGAGTAAATTTTTTTTGGAGGGGTGGGGGAAGAGATTCACATCTTTTTGCATTGATTGATGAAGTAACATTTTTCTCCCAGTACCTACCTAAACGTTTTTCTCAGTACCTACCTCCATACCTAAAAAAATTCCCAATGCGAGGGGGGGGGGGGGGGACCAAATGCACAAATGGCACCTCTTTAGAGCATAGTGAATGTGTGTGCAACGTTTTAGCTCGATCCGTTGTGTCTGTGAGGCTGTAGCTCTGTCAGAGAACAAGAACAACAGGAAGTAGAAAAAAAACCACAGTCATGCAGCATGGCTATAAGAGCGAATTTTCGAAGTTTTCGGCATCTTCCTCCTCCGCCTAAAATTTTCTGAAAATTAATTTTCGGCCAATGTTTTCCCAACTTGATACCATACAAAATTAAAACAGGGTAGTTTTACGCAAAGTAAAATTTGGGGTGGAAGGAGGGGGAGGGGGAAATCAAAAATGTTTTGAATACCAGAAGAGTAGGTATTGGATACGTAACAAATTTTTTGTTCCATTTTTTGTTTTTGCCGAGTAACACCTCGGTTTGTAGATTATCCAACGCTGAACACGATGGTGAAGTCAGAATTGCGATATCCCATTCCGTTATCAGATTAGAGCAGACGAACCAGGAAGAACATCTCAAGAAATAACCACGTTCCTTCATCTTCAAAGTGCTCCAGTTTGAGAATGGAATGAGATATCGCAATTCTGATTTCACCATCGTGTTCAGCGTACAAAAGCCTTTAAAATGAGGTGTCACTTGTCAGACTTTTTCATTTTGGGAATTTATGGGTAATTTCCCCCCCCCCCCTCTAAAATTCCCCAAAACTCCCCCTCAGAGTGACCCGATTCTGCCCATCTTCGAACTTAGCCTGTCGATTGCCAAGACAGATTTTTCGTGCAAATTTGAACTTTTTATCTCAATTCTTTCGAGAGTTATCGTCTGGAATGACACATACATATATAAATATATAAATATATATATAAATATATATATATACATATAAATATATATATATACATATAATTTTTGGTGTCTTTCGGCAGTGAAATCAGGATTGTCTGAAACGGATTTTGGTATAAAAATCTTTCGGAAATTCGAGTTTTAAAAATTTTGGACCGAGAACAATAGCTTCCTTTTCTTCGAAAATTCGCTAAAACGGGAAAAATAGCGATTTTCACCTGCGCGTGTTGGTCCCAAAGGTGAAAATTTGGTACACGTCCTCAGGGGCCCCTCGAGAATGGGTGTAAGAAAAATCAACACCGAGACGCCCACGGGGCCGAGGTAATGTTGGGGGGGGGGGGGGGGAGGGGGCTACTCGTGTTGTCGTGTAAACAGTTTTTGGTCGCTGTAAGTAGTACGTAGTTATGGAGGTTTTCGGTTTTCTTGGCGGGCGGTACGCTCCGGCTTTCCTAGGTAATACTCTTGTTTAGCCCTATACGGGAACTGATATACGTCTGTGCGTCAAACGGCTGTTCAAACGACTTAGATACACCGGCCCTTAGCACTTTAGCATGGACATACTGAGAGTATGGGTCTTTGAATTGTCAACAGTTCTGGGACTAGGTCCAGGTCCAGTTCTGGGACTAGGTCTGATTCGATCCACGTAAGCGAAAGGTTCTCAACTCTTTCATACAACCATTTGTTGGAAATATCACACAAGAAAAGTTCTTCTTGCAGCATGGCTGTAAGAGCGAATTTTCAAAGAAATATTGGTGCTATTATGTAAAAAGATGATTGTTATAGCTCCTTTTGTTATTACTAGGCCATAATATGTTTGTATGTATTTCATGGTAACTGCTGTTACTATGTGTTACACTATTCTACAGATTAATATTTTCATTCATAGTGTTTTATGCTGAATAAATTTTAATAATGAAAGCCTATGTTTCCATAGGCTTTCATTATTACAATGGTATAGCGAGAAACGATACCACTTTTCGTAAAATTATATAATTTTTTTCAACAGATTTTTGACCCTTATAAAAGTCAAATTTGACCCATTCTTTTTTGAGATAAATATTTTTATCAATGACATAGTCCCTCTTTCTGTCGTGAATCACCATCCCACACAACGTCAGGTGAATTAGTATTGACGTTAGCCCTTAATACCAATTTTTGACTCACCAAAAATCGAGATCGGACTCCCCCATTCTATTTGAAAAACAGCTGTTACTCACCATTCCATGCCACTTTCAGTGAATTTTATATCAGTTGTTCGCGATTTTAACCGTTTTACCGATTTCTGGCCCCCTAAAAACTCAGATGTGGCCCCCTCACCATTATTTTAAAATTTCTCATCTTCGAACTCATCCTTTTGTTCGGCAATACGAAGATTTTGGCGAAATTTGGAATTTTTATCTTGTACCCAAGGTCAGATATCGTCTGGAATGACACATAACTTTTTTTAACACCATCAGAAACAAGACGACTGGTCATTCCTCATATATATATATATATATATATATATATATATATATATATATATATATATATATATATATATATATATATATATATATATATATATATATATGTAAATTATATTCCTAATAATTTAGTGTAGGTACCTACTATTAGCTACCTACCTACCTACCTACTAAGAGTACTGTGCCACTACCATTCTAGCGCTCCAGGCGGATTGCATTGTGTTCTTGTTTGTTGTCTTGACCGCCGCCATCCTGTACGAGGAAGGTTATAATAACTCTGGTTTCTAGTGTTTGTTATTCGAGTATCTTCTCTTCGTCATAATATTACCTTCTAATTGTGGAACTCCTTTCGAAATAAATATTGTTACTTACCTTCATTATAAAAAACCCGTGGAAAGGGACTTTTATTCAATTCTATTGTTTTAGGTAAGTTGAATTGTGTTTCTGGTTTCTGGTTTATTTTCACTCTACTTCTGTTGTACTTACCAACCTAACTTAATAAAAACTATTGTTTTAGCAATCGTCTAACTGCCCACTTCCTTCAGAATTACATATATATATATATATATATATATATATATATATATATATATATATATATATATATATATATATATATATATATATATATATATATATATATATATATATATATCATTCCAGACGATATCTGACCTTGGGTACATGATGAAAATTCCAAATTTCGCCAAAATCTTCGTATTTTGGCTTTTTTTAAACCATCAGAAACAAGACTAGACTGGTCATTCCTCAATCCTGAATTATATTCATCAACCTAGTCACCAGAATCAACTTATTATATATTTTTACGTATATTTGTGTTAAAATATAGGAATGACTTCAGGATGCTGAAACGGATTTGCCAATAAAGAAATTTCAAAAATTCATGTTCTGAAAATGTTTGTCCCATTGCAATATCCCAATTGTCTTTGAAAATTCGCTAAAAAGACTCGAATCAACAGAATAAAAAATCGTCATAATGAAGTGTTCGATAACGAAAAAGTCAGAATTGACAGATAACCCACACCGCTTTGAAATCGATCATTTAATTTTGTATCTGCGCGCCAATACTCGAGAATTAGCTATTATATCAATGGAATAATTATTGAATTTAAATCAACTGTGGTGAAACAGTCCGATCTGGCCGTTGATATGATTGTCTGCTCTCGCTGCCACCAGCCTACGTGAGTAGAATTATTTGTAATCTCATCGCCCGACCTCCAACTCTCCTACGTGTCTCATTTGGAAACCTTTCCTCAGTCACAGAGCTGTGAGTGGGACTTTAGGATCCTTCAATCCCAGAGAATCTCGTCAATGACTCCTCCGGGTTGCTAACGACTGATGTATGTACTATGTAGACTTAAATGACAACATCCCGAGCCTAAGCCTGAATGAGATAGAACACGCATGCTGATCAGCACAACGTGCGGCCGCCAGATTATTGCTCTCCGCAAGGTGAGCTTATCTCAGGTTCTTTATCCGTCTAAGATTCTTTGTTCTATCATGCAGATTTCCCGGATTCTGTTAGTTGTGTACCCCTCAAGTACTAATTCGACTGTACAGCGTTCGATGCAAGTGCAGTTACCCTTTTTGTGTCAGCAATAACTGTGGTGTCACACAATCCACCGTAACATCTTTCAATTATATAGTACGCGCAGTCGTAGCAGAACATTTGAGACTGCTTATCCGCTCTCTAAGGTAAAATTGGGTGAGAGATCTTGAACCTATTTCAGGGGCATACGTTTCGCATATTCCGTGTAACATGGATACAAATGGAAACTGGATGTGAACTGTTATACGGTCAACGTTTTATTGAATGCGTTTTGTATGTGTGTGGAGCTTGTATTTTCTCACTTCGGATGTAAATGACCAAGCGGCACCTTGAACAGTGGTCTGTGAGATGGGTACATTCACCCGCGAACGGACAGTTATAGTTTCATGATTTTTTCCCCTTGAATGTTGTTAAAAAACTGTGTCACTGTCGATCGGCGTTTCCCCACTGTAGACTGATGAGTGATGATCTGATGATAGAGCTTTTAGCGGTTGGACCACGTTTCTGATTGACTTTCTGAATGATCCCTGTCAAGATCCAACATGTGATAGCTGATTATGTATAGTTATGTGTAAGGGCAGAACCGAACATTTCGCCAAATTCATGTGACCCAGTTGCAATTTCATGAGCAATCTGTTCGCTACTATTTGACCTACAGTTGAACATGAATATTTCAAACGTATTTGCTGGAAGTCCCTCGAATCAAAGATGTAAAGAACTTTCGAAACTGTTCTCATTTGAAAGATCCCTTCGCTATGAAAGCGCTTCGTCAGCTCGTCCCGCGAATGGCAATCCTAGTGGAATTTCATTTTTCTTAATTTACTAGCTATTAATGCCGTCACTATGGCACGAAAATGACCAACCATGTGAATCAGAGTTAGGTTTCGCTTCATGAAATGTAACGCAATTCGGCCTGCGTTCGTCGCAAGTTGTATGCATGCTCTCCACCAGTTTGGGAGTACGAAGTGTATGTATCTGCTTTTCAAATTATGCCGAATCACAAGTGATCGAAGAATCCATGCTCACCTGCTGCCAATCGCTAGTCAGTATCACTGCGTAAATATCACGACCCATCAGAAGTCAGTTGGAATTCTGTGTCATGCCCAGATTGGATTGGATGATGACTGATTTCTTACATGGCCTTCTGGATCCCTACTCCTAACTTGGTGCTGTACCGTTTTCAAGATGACAATTTATAATCCCTATATGTTGAAGTTATACTTTGTACACATAAGTCATATTGCAACTCGAAATATTGAGTTTTTGTTGGTTATGCCTTTTTTATCGGATGGATTTCGTTAGAATACCTTTGCCCTGATATTCTCGTTGAACCACAACGAGAGGAGCCACCGAGCGATGTAAAATAACGTCTCACCATGATCGGGCATTTTGAATTACCTGCTCGCTATAACTTGTGATTGATTGATTGGAACCCTCCATCTTCTTCCAACTTAGTAGCCTACCAAAACCTCATCTCCTTTTTTCAGCTTCCCCCTCTCAGTGGTAATCATGTAAAGTTCATCATCATTCTCCCCTTCACGATTGAGGCTCCTTTCTAGCTGGCAGAAATTTCACATAAATCCCGTAGTTTCAGACCATAAATTCAATATTTATTCATAAATTTAAAATCTTGGTATTGAACATTCACTGAGTTCAACTCATCTCCATACAGGCAAGTGTTGATGTAGAACGTGTGTTTACTTTACTCGAATCTTGAATAAGGGGATAATAGCTTAATTGTTGCTTTGCGGAGAGGGGTTGTTGTGTAGGACGTATCTGTGAAAGGGATGGGTTTCTCTCCGAGTAACCAGTGACGATGCGTATTGGCCAGAGGAAATCGGTTCTTATTTCAGTTTCTATATATCGGCCTAACCGTTGAACTCTGCTCATGAAACTTTAGTGATGAACTACACCACTAACAATTATGCATTCAAAGATATCAGTAAACGGAACAAAAGAATGTTTCTAGAACCTTATCATTAGCATCGTAACAACCATTGTGGCCCGCGCTCTAGCTGCAGCTGGGAGGAACTGATGCAGGGGGTAACTCATGAGAACTCAATATTCCACTGAGATTTACTCACTGATTACATTTATGGAATTAATGACAAGCAGAACTCAACCATCAAATACTGCGCTTGAGCCATTTGGCAAGCTGAATCAAATGAGGCATGAAAGAAAATAGCGAAGATGAGCCCTGAAGGTTGTTGAGGTGGTTCATTAGGATAATGTGTTTGTAGTTTATAAAACGGCTTATAAAATCTGCTTGGTAGCTCACTGCTAACTGGATATCCAACGGCCACGGATATCCTTTGATTTCTGTTATTTATGTTTATCCATTTGCCGTTATTCCTTGTGGGTACGGGGTCTGCCAAGCGGTACCCACAAGGAATAACGGTAAATGGATAAACATAAATAACAGAAATCAAAGGATATCCGTGGCCGTTGGAGATCCAGTTAGCGGTGAGCTACCAAGCAGATTTTATAAGCCGTTTTATAAGACCCCGTTGTCAGTACGAATCACCGAAGTTTTCTAACCTCTATCTTGACTGTGCATGTGTCTGAACTGGACCCTACAACAAATTTGACGACGAGAAATACTCGAAACGTAGATTCCTCCTCCCTCTATCATCATTCATAATCCTTCCAGGGCACATGTAAACATAAATTGTAACATGTGTTGTACGGATGGCTCAGTGCCGTAAGGACGAGTCTGGGAACCCCCCCGTGCCACAAGGACGAAACTGCAATCTTAGCAGTTTTCACTTTGTGGTTGATTCAGGTTTGTCATTACTATAGTCTCCATCCTTTTGTAAAACGGAAAAATTCATTGGTCATGCGAATTGATAAGTATAGCAGCCCCTCGACGAAGTTTTACGTTTATAAATAATAGAGCAGGTATCCAACTAGTTTCTGGTTGCTCTCGTAAAAGGTGAAAAATGCAGTCTCGTCCTTACGGTGCTGAGCTTCCATTTCATAGGGAAATCATTGAATCATTGGAATCATTGGATCTGAACCGTTCCTACCTATCTTGAGCCATTGGAGGTTTATGAAAGTTAATCATTTTTGAATAATCTTTGTATGTATAGGGGCGTTATAGTTGTACCCAGGAGCACTCTTGTTTGGTAATCATGGCATTGCCTGAAGTGGATTCTAGCTCAGTTCCCGAAACAAACGCAATACATTTAATTGGATCGACAACCAAATAAATAGTATGTAAAGACAAGTTGGTATCGTATAGCGGGTATTTTGGGGTTGGTCAGGTATGGAGAAGGTATCCTGTGGGATGGGAGAGTATTCTGTGGGATGGTTCGCCAACATAATCGTATCTTCTTCGTCGATGGCTCTCATTTGACTTTGATTTATGGTTTCCTTTTATTTGTCAATGATATATGGTTTCCTTTTATGCTTCAATTCAAATTTTTCAGAGCAGTTTAAGTATTCACCTCGTTTCTTTGATTTACAGTGGCCTTGCACCCTCCGGCCCTTTATACAACAGGGTGTTGTATCCAAGGGGACATTACCATTTTTTTTAAATTGCTAGTTACTTTTCGTAAATATTTTTCCTCAATTCCACTTGTAAGAGGAATCATTACCAAAGAGTTGCTTCAAAATAAATGACAAAACTAGGATGAAAAAGGCAAGGATAAAAATAGCTTTAAAAAACCAGCAAAAAACAGCAGGATGAAATAGCTAGGATGATGCTTCGATTCTCGAAATATGATGTTAGGAAAAAGGGGTTATACCGTTTACGGTGACCTAAACTTGTATCACGAGTGTGGATGATATTGTAACTGGCGACTCGGTTCAGCTCCCCAGTAGCAGCTCCTGGGTTGACTGACGCGACGGCTTCATTTTATACAAATGTTAACGAGATCTTCGATAAGATGAGAGAACAAATGAGGTGGTAATTATTGCCGGGGAGAGACCCGTGTGGGTTCAGCTGATTTACCGCTAGGAGTTAGGACTGGAGCAGGAGCTCTGCTGGCCCCGTCAACTCGACTCGGAGGGAGTGATACATCTCCGAAGATCTGAGCGCCTACTTGGCACGGGTCAAGGCCTCATCTCCAACCTACAGCGGTCTTCCTTACTTCCGTTGTCTGGAGTAGGCTGGAAAAAGTTACTCCTCAAGAAGTCTTTGAATGCTGGGGAATTTCGCTTGCGCTATGTGACCTGGTCCAGCCATACGTTAATCTTCTTCGGGATCAAACTTAGGGGCTTGGATCTCTATAAATTCTTCTAACGCTAAATTCTAACTGCATAGCTCTAAACTCTATAAACTCTGAACTCCATAAAATTCTGTAAATTCGTATTGGAGGCTTAGGTAAAAACAGCTTATTACCGCCGCCGCCGTTCGTTTACTGTATTAACTTTAAATAGGTATATGTATCATTCGTAAATTTGCAAAACGATTTACTTACGTTTTTTATAATCATGGCCCCTGCTTTTATGTTGAAAAAGCTGATAATGGATGTTTTCAAAATAAATCGATTTTCGGGATAGAATGCTAATAAATAGATAAATGTTAAACATCAATGCACGTCCACTATGGCCTTGTCTCTTGTTGTGGATCACATGGTTCCTCAAAAAGTACGGTCTGACCTCATGTAAAATAGTAGTAAGTACTTTACGTATGGAATGAGGAACTTGTGAAATTTTTATTATTGCCGAAATCAAAAGCGGATTGAATTTGAAGAAGAATGGTGAAAGAAATTTTTTTCAGACGTGCTGTGATTTTATACAAATAAATGAACGTTGAATTTCTGAGAGCCCGCCAAAACGCCCGCTTCAGCTGACTCCGCCTACTCCCCGACCGTGACGTCACGTTTCGCGTGTCTGTCTCGAACCACCATCCATTTCCCCTGTTCACGTTACCGAATCGTTGTTGTTTTTCGCGACTTTTTGGTGCTGTTATTCAACTTTTCGTAATGTACCTACATACTATTGATGCAACAGTAATTCACAGTATGGGCAGAATAACCTAAATAAAGTAAAGGATGGGTATGAGGCGTCGTGTTGCAACTTATCGCATCTGTTGGCCTGTGTGAGTTCATGTCTGAAATAAAAATCGGGAATTTCGAAACGAAAGGAGTGAAGATGACGAGGTAAGCCGTTATTATGTGCATCAACTACTACAAGTAGCTAATGTAGTTGTCTATAAAATTATGTACCTGACTTGCTCACAAGAGGTATTGATTCGTAGGTGGGTGCAAAACGCGCTGAGTTCTTGTTGAACCTTTTCCCCAGTGATTACCGTAATTCGTAGATACCTACCTACCTATCGTTCACCTATATTTATTCTACCATAAGCGTATTCTATACTAGCCTGTCAGTTGGGCACAATACCTACCCAGCCTAATTTTACTGGTTACCTATTTCTGAACTATTCCTGACCTAAGTTAGTGAAGCAGGAAAGGTGTTGAGGGACTTCTCAACACCGCTGTTACAAAAATCTTCAAAAGAGACGCATGCGGGAGGCTTGACGCATTCTTTCCAACCACGAACAGTTGGCAGGTACGTTTCACCTACATGCCTATTGCTTCGAAGCCAACCATTCATTCTATTACTTGTGGTTCAAAGTAGTTGGGGGTGGGATGGCCAAACACAAATTTGATAACAATCGAGCGTATGTTACTTTTTGCTCGTTCGCAAACGTCAAGCTCTGCGAAATGCTGTATGCTTATAGGTGGGGAAAAGCTTTGTTTATGCAATGGAATACAATAAGGTTGTTTCGTTAGTGATTTTGGAGGGTACAATTTTTTCGGCATTTTGCATACACACCTTTTCCATCTATTTATCTTCTACCTACTTGGTGATGAAACAAAACTAATGATAAATTGTATCGTACCTGAAATAATTTATCCATCGATGAAAAGCAAAGGTATGACGGAGATTTGATCACCGTCAGGTACCTATGTTAGTAAAAATAATCGTATCTGCTTAATAATTAAATGATCTCCGCAAACTTACATAGATCTATCACGAGTCTTTTCTCGTTATCAAGTCGAACTACTTTTTCCGGGTTTGTTGGCCAGTTGGCACAACAGTGAACCATTTTTCGGGTGATTTAACGTTGGATCTGGCACAGGTTGGTACAATACAATATTTTTATGACTTTTTTCCGAATAACAATAGCAACCGTGTGTATACGGTTAACGTTGACCGTCTCGAAAAAGACGGTTACTGCATTTGCCGCCCCCCAAAAGACGGTTAATGCATAACCGCCCCTAATGACGCTACGGTTACTGCTGAAGACGGTTGTTGCATTGAGACGGTTAAAAATTAGCAACCGCCTTTTAGTCGGTTAAAGCACATGATCCAACAGTATCGGAGACGGCTACTGCAACCGCCTCTGATACTGCTAAAGCATGGTTTGACAGTGTGTGGGGCGGTTGCAGTAACCGTTTTGAGGCGGTTGCAGTGACCGCCTACGATATTTAAGTAACCGTTTGGAGGCGGTTGCAGTAACCGCCTACGATATTTAAGTAACCGTTTGGAGGCGGTTGCAGTGACCGCCTCCGATACTGTTAAACGGTTGAAGTAACCGTCTAGAGTCGGTTGCATTGACCGCCTACCACACTGTCAAACCTAGCTTGATACGGTTGGAGTAACCGTCTAGAGTCGGTTGCATTGACCGCCTACCATAGCTTGATACGGTTGAAGTAACTGTTTGGAGGCGGTTGCATTGACCGCCTACCATAGCTTGATACGGTTGAAGTAACTGTTTGGAGGCGGTTGCATTGACCGCCTACCACACTGTCAAACCTAGCTTGATAAGGTTGAAGTAACCGTCTAGAGTCGGTTGCATTGACCGCCTACCATACTGTCAAACCTACCTTGATACTGTAAAAGTAACCGTTTGGAGGCGGTTGCAGTGACCGCCTAGCAGTATTCATCGACCTTATGAAGTCGGTTAAAATGTGCTCCAACAGTATTGGAGGCGGTTGCAGTAAGCGGTTACAGTAACCGCCTCCGATGCTGCTAAAACATACATTAGCAATAACGGAGGCGGTTATTGCAGATGTTGGAAGCGGTTGCTGCCTCCAACATCTGCAATAACCGCCTCCGCTACTGCTAAAGCATGCTTTAGCAGTAACGGAGGCGGTTACTGCTACATACTGCATACCCCTGCATACTGTGAAACCACACTTCAACTGACCTCAATAGGGTCAATCAATACTGCTAGGGCAGGATGTAGCAGTATCCGTGGCTTTTAAATTGCTTCTGCTGCTAAATTCTGTCCTAGCTGATTAAACTGACCTGTGATTGAGGTTTTGTTAAGCGAGTAACACAAGTTATAAGAACAATAGCAGTTTATTCAATGAAATGTACATAACAGGTGAGTGTACATGGTACACAGTGAGGATATTTGAATATTATGAAAATTAATATTGTAAATGACATTTTGATTAAGACTACTTAATTAAGACTAAGAAATTAAAATAAGACGATATAACAATTCGTACTGCTGTACAAAAAACGCATGTATAATGGATCTTATGATCAGTATTTAAAAAATTAGTACAAATACAAGTAAAATTTGACATGTAATTACTCAAATTTAAACTTAAATTTCATAACGCGAGCTGTACATGACATTTCATAATGAGTGTACGTGATATTTACATTATAGAGTACACAAAATATTATATGTTTTAAATATTAGTCTTTCAAAAATAAAGACGATGTGACTGTACAATGACGCAATAAATTTCAAAATTCATTCATCTTGATTAAGACTACTTAATTAAGACTAAGAAATTAAAATAAGACGATATAACAATTCGTACTGCTGTACAAAAAAACGCATGTATAATGGATCTTATGATCAGTATTTAAAAAATTAGTACGAATACAAGTAACATTTGACATGTAATTACTCAAATTTAAACTTAAATTTCATAACGCGAGCTGTACGTGACATTTCTTAATGAGTGTACGTGATATTTACATCATAGAGTACACAAAATATTATGTTTTAAATTCCTCATTACATACCACAACAAAAATCGTGAACCAAATATGTCGCTCCGTTTAACTGAAAGAACGGTATGAGCGGGTAGCGTTGGAAGACCTGTTGAAAAGAGAGCCAGGAAGAGCACTTCAAGCGACAACCTACACGTTCACGGACAACAGCTAGAGAAGAAGTACGTACTTCCAAGGCGGGAGCTCAGTCGGTCGGTGGGAAAGGATTAGGGCTGCGCATGCGCAGTGAAGCTCCTAGTCGGTTGATGCACTACGACTGTATTGAAGGCGGTTGTTACAGTCTAGCGTTTGAGCGTTCTGAATTCTGCGTTGTTTCGCTATATTGCTCCATGCAATTTAAATGACTTCATGTAGAGAAGATGTGCAACATCAGACAAAAAATGACAAATTTATTGTACAACGTTATTTTCTGTCCATCCGCCTTCAAGACGGTCATTGAATTTACCACTCAAATTATTTTGGTTTATTATTAATAATAGACCTATGGAAACGAGCACGGAAAAAATTTGTTAACCCCACCTCAAAATTTGATGTTTTACGTTTCAGAGGACGTAGATTAAGAAAGTGCAATAACATTTCCGACCGAATAATGCAATAGACCTCAACCAAAATTCACCAAATTTTTTTCCCAGGCTCGGTCATCCTTCTAGTTGGTCCTCGAAGCTTTTCGTTACTGTAGCTCAAGCCAAAGGGTAGATATCATTTTTCGAAGGGCAAAAAACGTTGATTTTTTCCAGTTTTTCAAAATTGTGAGGCGTTTGGGACTTGTAACTCCCATAACTACCATAAAAATGATCGAAATTGGTTAAAATTGGAAGATTGGAAGAGGTTGGGCCACAGATGGTCTAATATCAAAATCATCGAAATCGTGCGGTAGCGGTCGCCTGCGCATGCGCACATGTAAAATACTTCAAATGCTCATAAATTCCGTTGAAATGGTCAAAATGTTTTCAAATTTTCATGAAAGATCCAGTATAATAATGTGGAGGATCTGTCAAAATTTCGAGAGAATCGGTAGTCAGGATTTCACAGGGCATGCGCAAACCTTAATTTGTTCAAGTTTTTCCAATTACTTTGAAGTGATTAACCGATTATCAATTCGTATTGGGTTTGACCGCACTTAATGATAACAATTGGAGTTCTATACACCCGACAAAATAATAAACCCATGTGACAAGGACTTAGCAGCGTTTTTTGTTTTGTTTCGTGGGACGGCTGAGACCAAATTTGGATTAAACCAATGGTCGATGGTGGTTCTGAAATGATTCAAGAAGCGAAATACAATGGCTAGAACTGTATAAAGTACTTTTTTGAAGTTTGTTATAACAGGGAAAAATAAGCCATCAGAAATTTTCCGTTGAACCTACCTGGGAAAACTCCAGTTGAGCGCAAACGACCAAAACCAGGAATTAATCCCTACCAGTTGAGCGCAGAATAGCCTCAAACTGCACGCCAGTTGAGCGCGACACCTCTTTTTATGGACAACGAAGAGATGGAGTGAACCCGAAATCATGGTTTGTTGTCCTAAGAGATGGAATATGCCCGGGTCCGTTTTGCTTCCGAGTCTGCGAAGCAGCGGAAGCCTTGTGTTCACTTTCGTGAGCCAAAAAATTTTTGTCTTCAGAAATCAAAATTTCCACTTGCATTTTGCGTTTCAAAGCCTACTGAACAAATTTGGTTCCGTGTCTGTCGGTCTGTGAGTCTGTGAGTCTGTGAATCTGTGAGTCTGTGAGTCTGTGAGTCTGTCCGCATTTCCTTGTTACAGCCATAACTTCCACGATTTTGAATTGATTCAGCTCAAATTTTGAGGGATGGTGCGGATAAGGCCCCTTGAGGTCCCATACAAATTTCAACATGATTGATCCAGCGGTACGCCCTGCGCATGCGCTAACGTTAAATTCAACAAACACGCATAACTTTCACAATTTTGATTCAATTTCGCTCAAATTTTCAAGGGTTGTTTGGACAAGGCCTAGTGAGTTCCAGTATGAATTTCAGCATGATCGGACCCTCGGTGCGCTCTGCGCATGCGCTGGCGTGAAATAGATTCAATTTCCTTGTTACAGCCGTAGTAACCAAAGATTTCACCCAATTTCAATGTAATTCTCAGGGATTAAGCGGGTAGGGCCCATTGAGGTCCCATATAAATTTCAACATGATAGAGCCAGCGGTTCGCCCTGCGCATGCGCTCTGTCTGTCTGTCTGTCCTTCTATGCACGGCCAAACGGCTCGACGGATATCGACCAAATTTGGCACGAATATCCAGTAGGCTCCCAAGTTGTGCAACGTCGCATTTTCAATTCCCTGACCATAGCGGAACTATGGTCGACCATGGTCAACTCCTGAATGGCTTGATGGATATCGACCAAATTTGGCACGAATATCCAGTAGGCTCCCAAGTTGTGCAACGTCGCATTTTTAATTCCCTGACCATAGCGGAACTATGGTCGACCATGGTCAACTTCGTTAATTGAAATGGTAACCCCTATTTTTTATCGCGTATTCGTAATCTACGTGAAATTCTATCTACGATCGACCCTTCGGACTACCCCCGCGGTCGACCATAGCGCATCCATGGGCCCCTCCATGGTCGAATCCCGAATTGCTCAACGGATATCGACCAAATTTGGCACGAATATCCAGTAGGCTCCCGAGTTGTGCAACGTCGCATTTTTAATTCCCTGACCATAGCGGAACTATGGTCGACCATGGTCAACTCCTGAATGGCTTGACGGATATCGACCAAATTTGGCACGAATATCCAGTAGGCTCCCAAGTTGTGCAACGTCGCATTTTTAATTCCCTGACCATAGCGGAACTATGGTCGACCATGGTCAACTTCGTTAATTGAAATGGTAACCCCTATTTTTTATCGCGTATTCGTAATCTACGTGAAATTCTATCTACGATCGACCCTTCGGACTACCCCCGCGGTCGACCTTAGCGCATCCATGGGCCTCTCCATGGTCGAATCCCGAATTGCTCAACGGATATCGACCAAATTTGGCACCAATATCCGGTAGCCTCCCAAGTTGAACGTAGGCGCATTTTTAATTCCCTGACCATAGCGGAAATATGGTCGACCATGGTCAACTCCTGAATGGCTTGACGGATTTTGATAAAATTGGGCACAAATACCCGGTAGGGTATGGGATTTTTCTGTCGTTTGTTGGTTCCACGATACTGCGTACAGCGAATCTCGGATAGCGAGCGAAGCGAGCGGTCAGGCTAGTTATGTATAATGGACGTAATGTATTATGGAAGTCATGTTATGTATAATATGTATATTTCATGTAATGTTATGTAATGTTATGTTATGTAATGTAATGTTATGTAATATGTATATTTAACGTTATGTAATGTTATGTAATGTAATGTAATGTTATGTTATTTTGCTTCCGAGTCTGTTCTATTTTATAATGGGTCACTCTGATTGTGACGAGGAAGCTCCTGTGCCATCACCTTGGCAGTGTATTTTCATGTTTTGTTGCTTACGAACTACGCCCCGTTTACCGGTTCACTTGCAGATAAGATGCTTGTGATAGGCTTTTGTTCAGTACGGTCGGGACCTTCGGAAGCTGGTGACCTCGCAAACAACGGAATCTCGATGACTCAAGTTGAAATCGTATATAGCGAAAAGGGGAAACCTTTGATTTTGCATGACGGCTATAAATTCCGCGAAGACCGTGAAGTGCGCGACGGTGTGGCGTGGAGATGTTCCGTGGGAACATAATGATCGTTTTGATAAATATGAATGGTAAACATTTGGCAAAAATGTTTGGCGCAATAATCAAACGTTCCATCAACCAGCAAGGTTTCAGCTCGGCTTAAGGCTTCAATGTTTCTGTTTGTTGAAAAACATATTATATTGTACCTCCGGTCAAAAAATTAGGAAAATTAGGAATTACTACTCTTAATATGCCACTCGACCACACCGACGACGAATTGCATCAGCGCATGGAATATTTACGTTAATTTGACGAAGGTAAGACGTTTAATCTATTAAACCATACTTAATTTATTCTATGAACCAGCATTTTTGTTGTTTGCTCCAATATTGTTTCCCATATTATATGCTGTCGCAAATCCTGTCCACGTTTTCAATGTCCTTCGCGCTCAACTGGCGGTTTCCGTACTATTATTTCGTACCCATGTTGCGCTCAACTGGCGGCCAAAAATGCACGCTTTCGCGCTCAACCGGTGGCATTATAAGGTATTTGCGCTCAACTGGTGGTAGCCCACCTACCTACCTATACCCTACATAACTACCTATAAATGATTGGGGTGTGGACAAATTTACTACATTTACATTTTAAACTCGTACTGTGCCTCTGAAATGCCTTACTTGGGTTAAGTTAAGGGGTTGGAACAAATATTTCAAAAATGCTGTTGCCAGATTCAACAAAAAATGGGGCTTGGGGAAACTGTGTCAGATCCCCCTCAATTTGTTACAAATTTGATCAGAACTTGCAAGCCGTTCGGTATTTCGAGAAATGATAAAGAATACATTTTGATTTAAAATTGTATTTCCTTAAACTCAAACCGATAAGAAATTCTAAAACACTATACTCGTCCCAAATATTTGTACTTCAAATGAAGTTTTATACCTAAATCGTGAAAAATGTATACCTAACCATCCCTAACGCCTCACAATTTCGAAAAACTGGAAAAAATCAACGTTTTTTGCCCTTCAAAAAATTATATCTACCCTTAGGTTAGGGTTGAGCCACAGTAACGAAAAGCTTCGAGGACCAACTAGAAGGATGACTGAGCCCGGGAAAAAAATTTGGTGAATTTTGGTTGAGGTCTATACTATCAAAAGTGCCCCGTACGGTGTACGGTGGACAGACGGATGCAATTTTATTTCATATTCTTAATCTACGTCCTCTGAAACGTAAAACATCAAATTTTGAGGGGGGGGGGGGGTTAAAAAAAATTTTCCGTGCTCGATTCCATATCGACTCTATGTGAGGCGGAAAGCGAAAAGGGACCTCTTGTCGGCGTTGGTCGGAATTGAGTTTTTGCTATTTTCTAAATTTGTAGAAATTTCTGAAAAATTCAAGACCAAAAGCATCCTTGTAGCTCAAAAAATGACGGAGCTGCAGTATTTTAATGTTTTGTAATGGAAAAAGCTGATTTTGATAAAAGCGACGTTTAACATCAAAGTGCTATCCTCTTGTTATTTTTCAGAGTTAAGGGATGATTCAAACTGCTAAATTCACTTAAAGATGTGCTAAATGTAATTAAATTGAAAAAAATTGAACATTACAATACCAAAAAAATGAAATTTGACCGAAAAAAAACAACGGAAAAATCAAAATTAAAATTCAGAAAAAATATCAAAAATTAGAAATTAGATTAGAAATTAGAATTTGAAAATTACACTTCACGATACGACGCGACACGCAGAAAGCAAACAAAAACACAGGTGATAATGTTATCATAGGAGAGGATTCTAACCTCAGCTTCAAAGGGCCGACAAGAGGTCCCTTTTCATCAACTCGATATTTGCTTGTTTTGGTTACTTTCGATTCGATTCGATCTGCAATCTCGCTAATCCCGCACTATAGGTATATCGGGATTGGTAATTTCGGATTACCGAAATTGCCGGATTAGTGGATGTATGGGTAAAAAAACACATACAAATGTACGTTGAAATTTAATGAAACCCTGTTAAAGTAAATACAATATAGGTAGTATAATATAGTACAGTATTGTACAATACAACAGTACAAATATGAAATTAGTGATAGCAGTGGCGAATGCATGCACTGCCTGATTGGTGTTCACTGATGTCTGTAACATGAAAAGAAAGGGCATTGACCCGATTGCTGTCGCCCGGCGCACAGTGCCGGATTAGAGACTGTACTGCGTAGGCTACGAATAACGCATAGGTAGGTACCGTTACCCATACTTATCCACCAACGTTTGAGCTATTGAATTTCCAAAATCCCCCAAATTCCCAACTGCCAACTCTCGTATTGTGTTCTATCGCCGTATTATGGGGTGGCTGACCAATTACAATCAACCTCCAAAGCGATGATTATTTCAGAAGGGTTTTCAAACCTAGGAGGTGGTCAATATCATGTCTACGTGAGAAAGATTTGTAACTCGCAGTATTCCTTTAACAAAAGGGTCTTTACCTGAATGATGTGTTACGTCCTGTGTAGGACAAAAGAATGTTTTCGAAATACGCAGTGGTTGAGAGGATAAACGTTGATGTGGAAAGTTTGGGAAACGGAAATGATTACTCAGCGTTGGTTTCTTATGAATTGTGAACCGTAGCTTGCTAGGTGTTAGGAAACGTAAATTCTGCCAAAACCTCCTTATTCGTTAGAAATCATCTAGTTGTTAGATCATCTAATTGTTAGAAGTTAGAAATCATGTAGTTGTCTCCTCAATTTTACAACTACTAAAACTACAAAATTTCATTTGTTTCAAAAAAAATAAATAAATAAATAATAATAATAAAAAATAAAAAAATAAACAGAAAAAAAATTGGAAAAAATGCATATAAAAGAATGGAATTAATGGGTGAGAGTGTCCAAGATGGGTTGGAGGTATGTAAGGCAATTGTGGAGAGGTTGAAAGAGGATCTATCATTGACTAAAGATGACGTGTAATATCAAAGAACCGACATTTTCGTTGGGAAGATTGATTGCTGAAATTCAATAAATCCTTGGGCAAACAGAGGCTACTTCATCAGACTTGGAAACAAAGATAGAAGAATTCACTATTATTCAACTAAAAGCTAAAGATGTGCTTGTAGAACTTCACAGTAGGGAACCCAATAAATCAGATATGGATAGTGTATCTGTGAAATATTTCACACTGGCATTTGCACACCCCGCAATTTTTCGCGGGGGGGGGGGGGGATGTGTCGCGAAGGCGAGGTTCAGTAGGTAAAGAGTGGGAGAGAAGCCCTTCCCTTCTCAAGCCCTACCTGGAAGTGCGTAGCATAGGGATTAAATTGGTGAAGTGTTGACTTCACTACACCAAATCACTCGTTGTTTCACAAATTTACACGGCGGTTAATGGAAATACATTGACAGTGTTAGGTAGGCGGTTGGAACATACATCGACCGCCAAACAATGCAACACTGTTCATGTAGGCTGTACGGTAGCTGCAACCGATTCCAACACTGCTGTTTCAAATGGTACAAGGCGGTTAAGGAAATTAATTTGACAGTGTTAGGTAGGCGGTTGGAACATTCATTGACCTTCGTAAACAACTAATGTTTCTTTGACCGATACGAAGACTGTTATTTCAAATTTACAAGACGGTTAATGAAATTACTTTGACTGTGTCAGTTAGGCGGTTGCAACAACTATCGACCGACAAAAACGGTTACAACGGAATTCGTTACTGGTAGTAACCGTCATGGACGGTTAAAGGCGCCGCCAACCGCCTTCACTAGACTGTCAATGCAGGCTCATCAACCGTATTACACTGCCTGAACCAACCGTGTACTATACTGTTACAGATTTTCAGATGCACTAACCGTACTGGTATACGGTTAAATACCATATTTCCGTTATATAAGACGGTTAGGTTGCTGAACAACCGACTATAAAACGAGTAAAAATTCCTAACCTATACGCTAAACCATTTTGTCGGGAAAGATTTCATCAATTACCGTCTCCAAAAACACGGTTAATGCATTTACCGACTCATCCAACCGTATTTAACGGTCAACCCAACCGCATTTAACGGTCAAACCGTCTCGTTCTGTTAACGTATATACGGTTACTACACGAAATCTGACCGTTTTTTTGCACTAACCGATCAAATTCTGAAACTTTAACCGACGTTTTTTCTCAGTGTAGCACCGCGAACTTTCTGATTTCTGTATCCACGATCCGTCCAACTTTGATTGTGTTAGGTTGTTGGTTTCATTCTTCTTCTTCTTCTTCTTCTTCTTCTTCTTCTTTTTGTTATACAGTATGGTAATGCGTTGTTGTTACTTCTGCTGTGTAGAAGATGTTGAAGCATCGGAAAATAACGAAAAGGAAACTTTTTACGTGAACGTAGTTTTTACATGATGAAATCGCCTTGTCCTCCGGGGATAAGAGAACTGTGACGACACATGCTCGTCAACCAATCACACAGCTTTTCGCGCAGCTTCCTCTTCTCCCGATTTTCAGATTCGATTTAATTATTACAGCATCATTTTTATCTATATTTGATAACATTTTCGTGAACTGTAGGTGGTCTAGTGTAGAGTAAAAAGGTTTCATACGGAATTTCAGATGAGTACAAGTTCTCACCGACCGTCTCCTCGACGAAATTCTACGGTAAAATGGTTTCCTCCAGGTTGTTGCCTCATTGAATGAATTCGGAAAATTGCATTAACCTAAGAATGCATGTCGAAAACTACGGAACTTCTTGCTGTCCTAAGCGTGGGCTAGCCCCCTGCCCTTCCCCTGATATCAGATTTTCTTTAGTTCTTTACGTTTGCTATATCGGTTGATGCAGTGGCAGATATGAAGAATACCTCTTATCACCCGAAGATGATCTAATCGAAATCGCGCAAAAGATTCTGCCAAAGTGAATATCAAATTTATAGAAGAAAAATAAATAATTAACGCACCAGTAAATGAAACGTGAATTATAATTTAATATCTGTCAAAATTTATGTAGTTCAACTGAAAATTCAGTATTTTTCTCGTGCAATGAAACGTAGCTTAAACTCCGGATTTTGATGAGTCATAACTTTCGTAACTAGGTATAATTATATAAATTGTAACCACCCCGAAGGGTAATTCTGACAGCTTACTTTCATAAATTTCTTCCCCACTCGTTTATGATTGTATTCTTCCTGTGACTAGTGGGGAACCTCTGTTGTGAATATGAGATATGGTTATTCGGTTAGAAACGGGGTTGAGGTTATGGTTCTTTCAGTTCGTGAATTTCCAAGGAGGCAGGAGCTGGTAGGGTCTCCCCTCATCAAAAGCTTTGTAGGGAGGGATCAAAATGATGAGGACAGAAGCACATGTTGCACGGGAGACAGACGACCCCAAACCGAGGTAGAATGCACATGGCGGGGTCGATCCTGTGGTCCAGCTTTTACTCCCACATGTTAATTACCACAACGTACTGGCGGAAAGAGCCCTTACACATTATTTATCTGCCTATTATGCCCCTCTGAAAAGGAGGAAGATTGTTTGCTGAGTGACGCCCAAATATTGACTCTAGTGTTGCCGCCATCATTTCACAATATGATGGTATTGGTTTTACAATTAATAGTCTCCTCTTAGACTGGGCACACAGGGAGGCAAATGCCTTCTCCTATAGCCTTTCTCCTAACTTAAATCATTTTCTATATTCATCGAGCGTGAGCAAGTCTGTGTCGCGAATTGCGAAGCCTTCACTCCTTATCTCCTTGGTCGGGTAGGAGTACTAGAATGTACCAGCAGAAGAACACTTTTACTAGTTAGAATGGATAATCACTTTAATTTATTCTCCAGTTGAAATTGGCACTGTTTTCTCTAAAGATCATAGAAACTTAACGACAGCGATGCCCAAACTTTAAAAAAAGTTCAACAATTCAAAAACAAATAAAATGAATCTAATGCTCAA
Organism: Leptopterna dolabrata; assembly: GCA_954871275.1. Classification (NCBI taxonomy): domain Eukaryota; kingdom Metazoa; phylum Arthropoda; class Insecta; order Hemiptera; family Miridae; genus Leptopterna; species Leptopterna dolabrata. The sequence continues at coordinate 49,583,475 of OX940974.1, read as the reverse complement.
ATAAATATATTGTTCATTTTCTCACATCTCTTTCATGGTCATTATCGGTATTTGCGCCAGCGAAATCTCTTGGCTGTTCAGTTCCAAAATTTTGACATGGAACTTTCAGCATTCAGGAACCTTTACAATTCGTAAACTTGCAAGTAGTACACTGATCGACTAGATCACTCCGAAATCTGTTTTGAAAGTATGAAATTTCTTCTCCCGATGCTTGTAGTCGTGATTTCCCTGGAACTGCCGGCTGTAAGAATGTCGTTTGTCCGTCCGTGAGGTAAGAGCCCTCAAAACTTGTCATCAAAAACGTGTTATTATTAAATAATAATAGGCACGCTATGTCTTCATCTCTCTCCCTCTCGTGTGCCTCCCCCCGCATACTCCTTGATTTCCTCGAACTATTAGATATTTTTTCGTCCGAATCTGATCATTCCGAACTTCAGTATCATGCAATGAGAGAGCTCGTTTCTACCTGTCGTGGCCTTCGCTTAGTACTTTTACCCACAGATACGACAGTCTAAAAGCCGTAGTCTAGTATCCGTGCTTTTAACCATGTTACAAAAAATACTGTTGTACAAATGTTAGGTTATAGAACAATAGAACCGATAGTTCTATGGTTCTGTAAAAGTACCATAGAACAGTTCTATGGTTCTATAAAACAGTTCTGTGGTTCTATGATTCTATAAAAGTACCATAGAACAGATAGTTGTATGGTATGTTCAGCAGCAATTTCCTGTTTCCATTCAAATTAAACCTTCGCTACAAAAAATGAAACTCTCCAGTCAGCATTGAATTATGTTCACTTGATTGAAAAATCAAACCTCAATACAATCCTTTACAAACAATTTGCCCTCTATAAGAAACAATTTTCCATGGGTTCTGGACTTTACAAAACTATGCATATTTGCTTGATTCTGATTGGGATTTGACCTTCATAATTGAAATAGCGGATCACATAACCAACTGACGGAGGTTTTTATATTTCCACTAATACATTGTATTCTATTTCCATAATATATACATTGTATTAGTGGAAATGGAGAACCATTGTTTTTATTTATGTATTTTAGAATGAGTTTCCACGGTTTCGTCGCGAGTGATTTCGTTCGTATCAGAACTTCGGTATCATCTACCACAGTTTTGTTATCTACTCGTATGTTATGTTGTTTGTATTTGTCCAAAAGAAATTATTTTGTTCATAGCTCATCATTTCTCATTGGCTTGTTCGTAATAAATTGTTATCCACCGGATTGTGAAGGTTCTGAAAAATAATGGATGAAATGATAGTTCAAAATGGTTTTTTATAAGTTAATAAAGGCTCATATTTTTGTGAAGCAAATGTTCTCACTTCAGTATCACCTGAGAAGACGGAAATTCAGCGGAATAATGTTATATTCAGCTGATGTTACTTCCTGTTCTGTGGGGGACTCAATTTACTGCCAGAGGTACGATTTGATTGTAATGGCTTCGCTAATGCTGTGGCTACAATAATTATAACCCTTATCACAGAGAAGGTAACGCGTCGTTTGCGCCGTTAGCACTATCAATGGATAGTGAGATCCGTTCGTTAATTGATGAAAAGAAGACTTTTTAACGAAAGAAAGAACTTACCTAGGTATATGACGAAGAATTTTCACCACCACCCTTTGACATCAGATGTTCAAGTTATACACCATCCATTGGAAACCCATTTAAAATTAAAAAACGCTGCAAATCCCTGCACAACGGTTTATTATTTTGTACAGAATACCCTTCTGTTACAGATCACAGCTCTCTGTATAGATAACCCGTCTATATAATACAATTTGTACTACTCTATACATATTATGTGAATCGCAGACCCTCCGTAGGTTAGTACCTAAATAGGTTAGGTAGGTACCTACCTAAATCACGAGTTAAATGTTGCTAAAATAATACAGAAACGCAAATAATGAAGTTCTACAGGAAAATTGTTGATGTGGAGTGAAATAGATGCCCCTTCTTCGTAGATCACTGTTTTCTGTGGTCAGTACCTATAATGAACCGTTGTGTAATAACTTGCCCATCAATAATACTTCAACGGTTGTTCAAGTTGCAAAAGTACCGATCAACAAAATCCAGCCCCTTCTTGGTAGATGAACCGTTGTTTAATAATTTACCGTTCTGTAATAATTTGCCGTTGTGTAATAATTTACCGTTATGTAATAATTTACCATTGTGTAATAATTTATCCGTCAATAATACTTCAACGTTTTTTCAAGTTTCACAAGTACCTACCAACAAAATCCAATAGTCCATCACTTATCAAATGAAATAATATCGCAGAACAACCAACTCGACTTCATACAGCCATCCTTGATTATAATCAGGTGCTCCCTAGCGATGATATCTGGGCCGGATTTATACCGTATGATTCACGATCGTGTTGACGAAGCTTTTTGGTGCACACGAACGGCTGGACGTACAATGCTCCCGGTGGCCTCAAAAAATTGTTTAGCTCAAGACAAATTTAATAACGTAAAAAAAACCATACCCTTCTATCGAAAGTTTTCGAGATACGGCGTTCTGAAAATTTCAACCCCTATTTTGAACCCCTTAGAGATGACTGACAGTAACGCCGAGCTTCGAGGACCAACTAGACCCCGAACGGAACCTATAACCCGAATTTCATCAATTTTGTTTCATGGTAACTAAGAAAAGTGGCCAGTATGGTGAACGGGGTACGGTGGACAGACAGAAATATTTTTATTGCATTTTCGGATTCTACATACCTTGAAACGTAAACCATCGAATTTTGAGTGTGGGGGGGGGGGGTAGATTTTTTTTTTTTTTTTTCATGCTCGATTCCAATGGTTCATTATTGAAAATAATAAACCAAAATGGAGTCTAGTCATTGAAACGTCGTATATTCTCACTAATAATTCTCGATCTACTATTGTCACGTAGTCCTTAATTTACACGATTCTAGATTTCATCGAGAGATTTCACAGAACAGCGAAGTACGCTACCTAGTGTTATTCAAAGTAACATTCGATCAGAAGTCTAAATAGAGTCCTGTGGGCGTGAGCTAGGAAACTTTTGGGGGAAAAAATCGGGACACATGAGTAGTTCCCCGAGGGTGGAGAATCACAAAAAAATCCATCCGCCCTTATCGCCGTCCTATAGCGAGCTATAGGAGGATTGACTCCTAGCAGTTCTTACCCTCATTTCCAGGGTTCTCTCCGTCTGATTCATGCTCCTAATTCACTGGGCGTTTCTTCAGCGCGTGTGTAATAATCCCATCAAAAGCAGCCCTGTTGTAAAAATTAAACCGTCAAGAATCGCGGCTCCTCGCTCTTGGATGTGCATATAGAAACCTAGTCCCCCCCTCCCCCCGTTAACCACCATCCCCCTCATTCAACGCTCTTTGGGGGTTGTCAGGTTGCTTTAGATGAGAATGATTGAATAGGAGATTTTTCTAAAAATCCGTGGAGCATACGGAAAATCGGATGAATCGTAGGTTCGGCGACGCTGTCAAGGAATCGAGGACCGAGAACATTTTCAGGCAATAGCCACTAGGGATTCAAAGGAATTGGTTTTCTGTGCGGTAAGAAAGGAGAAGGAGCTTATCCTTGAATATCTTTATGCGTAGGTACCTACTTCCGGCAGTTTTAAACAACTAGACCAAACCCTGAGTCAATAATTGTAAAGAAAACCATGAAAACCCTTCCCCCTCAACCTAAAAAGTCATAATCTTTTTTACAAAATTGGAAAATTTGCGTTCTGAAATCTAGGCTGAAGACTTGAATGGAGAATTTTAAAAACCGAACAATTCTCTAATCCCCCCTCCTCACCCATACTCCTACCATTCCCGAACTGAATTTCGCCATTCCCAGAATTTTTGTTCACAACTAGACCTGGAACTGAATCCATTACGTAAATAATCGTGAAAAGTGTACACAAATTGCACACACCAACTTTTTTTTCTCTCTCACCCCCTCCCTCCCTCCCTCCCTCCCTCCCTCCTTCCCTCCCCCCACATCATTGAAAACAATGGGGGCACTCCCTATTGGAAGTCTAGCGTCCCTATCAACCACCTAAAATTGCTAATAAATCACCAAAATGCGTTGTAAGATGGTACTTAGAAAATTCCCTTTACGGTCATGCTGTATGACTGGAACTTCATTCTTGGTTACTACGTTGTTTGGTTCCTGTTTTTCAGTTACTGATGGTATCCTCACCTCTTTCCATAAACCTCTTCCGTGTCCCTTACTCAGGAGCTACACTTGGAAAAGTGTCGTGAGGGTGGGCCTAACGCACTGTTTCTCCATTTGATTATGACGACGGGAGTCAACAGATTGTTATGCCGTCCTCAAACAAAAAGGATCCCCAAAGCCCGCAGGTGGTCCAGCGCAGCATCCGCTTTGTTGACGAGACCAAAAAATGCGGCAAGGTAGAAAAGGGGCTTCCCATCCTCCGAGAGATTCCGGCAATTAATAGCCGTATCCTAATTAATTCCATAGTGCCTCCCGCTCCATCCAAGTCCCATAAAATCAAAATACGAATGAATCAATATTAATGATCAAAAGGTTCGAGGTGGTAAGGAGTCCCTTTTTCGTTTATGCCGTCGTCAAGGTTTTTTGTTATGGTTGGATTGGTTGTCAATTTACACACATCATTCTTCGAATTACAATCCCTCAAAATCTAGCCTAATAGAGAACTATGAAAAACTGTAACGTTAAAGTTATAATTATTTTTCCAAGATGAAATATTATTGTGTGACATTTCATATTGTCTTCGAATTCCGACGATTAAAGTTGCTAGTAAATCAATCCTCCCTCACAAAATATAAGTTCATTTTTGTGAAACATTCGAATGTGGTTATTAGTCGAGATACTATGAGTTCTCAATCGTTTTCGAATACCTACTCCGTGAGGCAGAAATTGAAATGTTAGCTCTTCGGGAGCATGTAGGTATTACATATTGCTGGATGATTGCACTCATACGTTTCCTGCTCACTATCACTTTTAACTAAGTTGTTCGAAACTCGTGGAATTACTCTCTAACCCTATTCATTAGCTTATTATTCCCTAATCTTACATTCATGCTTGATTTCTGTTTTATACTAGTTACCTACTGAATAATTTTTTTTAAATTTCTTTCTTTTCTCTACTCTTCAACAACGTCCAGAAGAAAGTTCTGGTGCTCGCATATGCGTGTAATGAGCTGCTTTGAAGTTGAGAGTTCCTGTTCTCAGGGACAAGGTAGCTGGTGCCTATCGAACTCATTACCCTTGAATTGCATAAGCTTAATGTTTCCCTACTTTAGGTGTTTATGAGTTGGGAATAAATCACACAGGTAATTCTTCTTGCGCTCACTCTACGGTGCTTCGAAGATTTGCTAAATGCCTGAAATGCTTTATATAGTAGTTAGGTAGTTGTTTCTACTAACACTCCAGTGTTTCTACTAATTATATCATTTCTGGGAGAGTACTCGTATTAAATATGAATAGCGCCCACACTTTCCAAAAAGCCTACTTCCAACGAGTTTCTAATTTTTCGTGAAGATGACAAGACAATATACGAGGTATTTTTAGTGGAATCCCTGAAGTTGTAAATCTGAAGACTAACAATGATCTGACTGAGGAATCCCCTGAAACCCCACGACTGAGAGGGAGTTTAGTGATTATCTTCGGTTCTCGTTCGTGAGTATCAGAGAATATTTTCTGTCAGTCATACTATAGGACACCCATATTCAACCTGTCAGATCGACCTCAGTGGGGTTGTTGTCTTTGACTTTTTCGCATTCAAATTGACGTTTTGCAATTGGACGAAGAGGAGGGAGGAAGGCAACAGCGAATTCCAAACGCATCGGCGCCGGGTCTACTTCAGTCACGGACCACGCTTCATCACCGAACACATTCTACACATTTAGAAGACTATCAGAGAACGACGTCTTATAGCCATTACATGTCACAGCTATTCCTGATTTTCTTTCATGAAACTTTTGCTCCGTTTGGTTATCTTCAAGTTCCAGACATGTTATGGCCCATCCAAGGAGGAAAGCAAGTTGCAGCCTTAATTTTACGTTACATTTTGGTCTAAAATCGTCGTTCTTCCGTACACAGTTTGGGTCCCCATTTGATAACACATGTGGGTCATAGTTGTGCTCCGAAGCTCGGCAGCCCGATCGGAATACACCCAGGGGAGTTATGGGGGGGGGGGGGGGGGATGGGTGTAAAAATAGGGGTTTTCGAGGTTTTTTTTTAGGTTTTAATGAAAATGAGCTTGTGAGGTATCGTTTTCCATGTTTTTTAGGGCGAGAAGACCGAATATGAAGTCGATTTTGATCAGAGAGTGAAGAATTGAGGTTGTAACGAAGATTCAGCTCCCAAAATTCATTTTTTATGAGTCAAAAACCTAGGAAGTTGTATGAAATCACAATAAATGTGTATAGTATCAACAGGTGAATCAAGAAAACTAAATGGACTATCCATAAAGTGTTTGATTTTTTTCTTGAAAGAGACATTTTATTTTGGGGCGTGTAATCTTGTGTTAACAGCCGTTTGTACGTGCGAGCGCAATCTTCGGAAGGAGGAAAAGAAATTAGGTAAAGGTTAGAAAAAGGAATGCTGTAATGCGAGTATCATTGGATAAACAGCACGATGGTGTTCGAGGCCGGAAGAGAGCAGCTTGTGGCTGTCTGCTGCCTATAGGAAGGAAGAGACCAAATTATAATGGAAACCGGTTAGAGTGAACTCCAAGGGACCAAACTTGTCTATTACATATAACCAATTTTTTATATTTATTTATTTATTTATCATATATACGGGCTAGCCGAATTACAAATGAGAAGAAAATTATAATTGGCAGTTGTCGTGGCATGTTAGGTAGGTAACTTCTATTTTACAACGAAGAAAAATAAATGAAAAAGAACTTGAATGAACATTTTTCACAAATGATAATATTATTTCGACGATAGGTATATTTAAAAATTATGAGTGGGATGGAAGGGGTGGATGAAAGAATTAGCAATACAGTAATTTTTTTATGGAGGAAATAGGAGTATTAAAGAGGTCAATGTCGGGATTGTTTTGGAGGAAAAGGTTTGCTGCCCGTGGGAGTCTAAACATGTGACTGTGATAAAGATAATTTGTGGGGGGAAAAGGAAATTATAAGTTCTTAGGAGATTTGGACAGCCCAGCTGGCCTCGGAACAGTTTGCAGAGGAAAATTAGATCCGCTGTGCCACGTCTTGTTCTCAAGGGCGCCGTATTACGAGCCCTCAGGATGGACGGGTAATCCATACTAATGGTGTCGATTTTCATTTTGAAGGCGGCGTACCTCAAAAATCCATTTTGGACGCGCTCTGATTCATGTGAACATCATAATAAGGGGACCAGCCACTGAACAGTATTCAAGAGTAGGCAGTACAGTCGCCTTGTAAAGCGCGGCTATAGCAGGCACACTTGAAAAATCCCTCGCATAGCTTTATTACGTTAGTGTGCTCATTGAATGTCAGCTGGGTGTCCAGCCATACCCCCAGATCCTTTGATTTGGAGACTCGTGGAAGTAGCCTCCCGTTTATAAAATAGTTCCGCAAGATGGACGACGCCGAACAGTGGAACGTTGCTACCTTGCATTTGGATTCATTTAGAAAAATACTATTTTCCACGTACCAGTTCCCCAACGCGTTCAAAGTGGACTGCAGAAACGCGCAATCGGTGCAAGACTTAACGGCCCGGAAAATTTTAAAACCATCCTCGAATAACTGGCATTTTGCTTCGACGAATAGATCGGCGATGCCATTGATCATATAGTAAGGAATAACAATGATCCAATATGGGACCCCTGAGGGACACCAGATGAGGCCATGAAGGGCTCCGAAACCCCTTAATCCTGATCACAAGGTACCTATCGCTCAAGTAGCTGGACAGCCAATCCAACATTGACCAAAAAACCCCCAGGCCTCCAGGTTTCGCAGTTACGTGTGTGGGACAGCTTATCAAACGCTTTAGCGAAGTCTGTGGATATAACATCTAATTGTCTGCCTTCCCTAAATGCATTCATGATATAATCTTGGAACTCCAACAGATTACTGGCGGTAGATCTCCCCTTGAAGAATCCATGCTGGTAAATTGATGTAAAGTTGGAGAATTGGGTATTAGCTTTTCAAGGATTTTAGAGCGCACGGTCTGAAATGGTTAACCGTAGACTTATCTCCCGACCTATGGACAGGGGTGACATTTGAGATCTTCCAGCTTGAGAAAAAAATACCAGAAACTACAATTTATTAAACAAGCAAGTAAGAGGGCAGGTAAGACTGGAAGCGAACAATTTGAGAAGTACAGGGGGTACACCATCTGGACCCATGCCTTTGGAAGCGTCCAGTAAGTCCAGTCCTCGCGATATCTCAGCCTCTGATACGGATAAACGACCTATAGAAACTATATCCTGGATTGGGTAAGTTGGAAAATGGTGGACGGGCATTTCGAATACGGAGGAAAAGTGCAAAGCAAAAAGATCTGCGATTTCCTGGGTCTCATCATGTAGTGGAAATTATTTAAGCCATCCCTTCAGTTTGCATAATTCCAAAATGTCTTCAAGTCTCCAAGTAAATTGTAAATTGTAAATTGTAAGTCGGATCACTCAGGAATGGGGATCGGTTGCCCCAAAGCACGGAAGCCTATTGGCTTATTGTACTTTTCCTGAGTGTCCTAGCTTAATCAAATAACCCCAGTCCCCTGGTGAGGGTTGTAAGGTTTTTGATTATATTTTCGCTGGGAAATTCCCTCATTGGGGTTGAGGCCCCAAAGAGGTTGTGCCTGCGCTGAGCGAGTGCTGGGCACTCAAATATTATGTGGGATGCTTTTTCGTCTGTCTCCTCACATAGTCTGCATTGGGTTGTTTGTTGTGTGACCCCTATGCGGTTTAGGTGGAAGCGCAGGGGGAGGAAGCCGGTTAATAGGCCGACTATTTGCCTCAGCTCTCTGCGGTTCAGTCTAAGGAGCTCCTCAGTAGCGTTGGAGTTGGGTCTGGCCATCATCCGTTTACTGTGAGCGTGTCCATCTATACGTGACCATCTTTTGGTGGTCTGTGAGCGAACCCACCGGTTGATGGCCCCTCTGATGGTGGTTTTTGGTAGGCCGACCGCCGGTTCTGGGCCAGTGAAGGGTGTTTGAGAGCCCTTTCTGGCGAGTGAATCGGCGTTTTCGTTGCCTATAATTCCTCTATGGCCTGGCACCCACTCCAGAGTAACTCTGTTGTGTTTCGCCAGGGCGTTGAGGGTTTGCATACAGTCCCAGACCACTCTAGATGAGACGATGGGGGCTGTAAGTGCTTTTATTGATGCTTGGCTATCCGAGAGTATGCGGGTGTGGGATCCACGGTGTCCCCTCCTCAGGCTCTCAGAAGCCGCAGCATCAATTGCCACTATTTCTGCCTGGAATACAGAGGTGAAATTCCCCAGTGGGGTTGAAAAGTCCCACCTGGGTCCTGCCCCGTATACTCCGGCACCAGTGCCGTCATCCATTTTTGATCCATCTGTGTACCAGATTATATCATTGGAGCAGCATTTTTTCCAACCATGCCCCGCCCACATCAGCACGGATGCGTATGGGTGTGGTTGATGGAGGGTTTTTGGCATAACATCCGCCACCATGTCAAGTAGTGGTTCTTGTATAGCCTTTAGTATATTGGTATGGCCTGGGTGGGGTGTGTCCCGCCAGGTACCATTCCATTTCAGCCTCAGGGAGGCCATTGCGGCCTCCCCTTTAATGTAGATATCTATTGGGGGTAAGCCCAGTAGAATCTCCATGGCTGCAGTGGGTGTACCATGCATTGCACCTGTGATGGTTAGACAGGCCAGTCGTTGTACACTGGTAAGGGTTTGGCAGGCCCCTACCTGACTGACCTTCGGCCACCACACAGCGCAGCAGTACGTAAGAATGGGTCGTACTATCGCGGTATAAATCCAGTGGACCATCCGCGGCTGTAGGCCCCATGTTTTTCCGCAGCTGCGTTTTGCGCACATAAGGGCTCCCTTGCCCCTATTTGCTATGTACTCGAGGTGTTTGTTCCAGGTGAGCGTTGCATCCAGGTAGACGCCCAGATACTTCACCCCACGCTGGAATGACACCTTTGAGTTGTAAAACCGGGGTTCTGAGAGACCTCTCAGATTCCTCCTTCTTGTGAATTGAACCAGCGTGGTTTTATTTGGGTTTACATTTAGGCCCTCTGTGCCACACCAGTCTTCCACTGCTTTCAGAGCTGACTGTGTCAGATCTGAGACTGTGCTGACAAAGGGACCCCTAACTAGGATTACCACATCATCAGCATAGCCCTGTACGTAGAGGCCTTGACCACTGAGTTTCTCCAGCAGAGAGTCCACAACAAGGTCCCACAGAAGGGGGGACAAAACCCCGCCCTGCGGGCAACCCCTTGCCACAGACATCCCCACGGACTCCCCAAGGAGCTCAGCCTCTACTGTCCTGCTAGTCAGCATGGTACTTATCCACCTACACAGGGTGGTGTTTGTTCCATGCCGGCGCGCTGAGTTTATAATTGAGTCTACAGAGGTATTGTCAAAAGCGCCCTCTATATCCAGAAATATACCTATGGCAAATTCTTTAGTTGCTAGCACCGATTCCACCTGTGACACCAGGTGGTGCAGTGCTGCCTCACAGGATTTGCCCGGTTGATAGGCAAACTGATTGGTGTGTAGAGGCCTCTCTGTGAGAGAGGTTTCCCTCAGATACCTATCAACCAGTTTCTCTAATGTCTTCAAAATGAAGGACGTTAGACAGATGGGTCTGAACGCCTTTGCCTGGTTGTACCAAGGTTTCCCTGGCTTAGGCAGAAAGATGACCCTTGCTTTGCTCCATCTTTGGGGTATTGTGCCTGTAGCCAGGCAGGCCCTAAAGAGTGCACTCAGGATCCTGGCTACCCCATGGCCCCCTTCCTGAAGCAGTTTGGGGATAATGCCATCTGGGCCCGGCGATTTGTAAGGGCTGAAGGTGCTGATAGCCCACTTTGTGCGTTCAATGGAGACCACACCCTTTGCCACTTCCCAGTCTGCCCTGGTTGCTCTCATACCCTGAGCGCCGGTTGGTGGTTGAGGTGGGGGTCCCCGAACGTCAGTCACCGCCGAGCCAGGGAAGTGAGTCTCTAGTAGGAGCGCTAGAGTGTCCCCGGCTGTTGTGGTGTAGCTTCCATCTGGTTTAACTAGTGTGCCAATTGGATTGATAGGAGCCTTAGAAAGGACTCTTTGGAGTCTTGCACATTCCGAGGTTTTTTCCACCTCTTCACAGAACTTCCTCCATGTGTCCCTTTGTGATTTCCTTATAAGACTCCTGAGTTGGGCCAGCTTGGTCTTATAAGCGTCCCAGTTGCCCGTCTTTTGCGCCCTATTATATAGTTTGCGTGTTTCACGCCTAGTGACTTCTATTTCCCTATTCCACCAGGGGACCCCGGTGGTTGAGAGTTTAGTTGTCATAGGAGTGTGATTATTGAATGAGGTGAGTAGTGCCTCTTCTAATTCTCCCGCTACCGCCTCAATATCAACTATATTGTGTAATTTGGTCCGAGTTCCTCTCAACCAGCCCTCCACTTCCTCCCTATAGGCTTCCCAGTTCGTCTTCCGAGGATCGCGGTAGGATTGCTGCGTTTTACCCACACCTTGGATTTCCACAACAATATACCTATGATCCGAGTAGGAGGGAGTATCGGATACGAACCATTTCTTTATTCTTTGATCTAGTGGAGGGGTAATAATGGTAATGTCAAGGACCTCTTTCCTATTTATGGTGACAAATGTTGGTTTGTTTCCCCGGTTTGCTACATATAGATTACTAGCTACCAGGTAGTCAAACAAGCATCTACCTCTGGTGTTGGTGTCGGTGCTTCCCCAGGCAACATGGTGGGCGTTGGCATCCGCGCCGACTAGGAGCTGCACATTGTCCGTGCGGCATTTTTCGACAAGGTCCGGCACCTCCACGGGTGGTGGCCCCTCCGATGAGTTTCCCGGAAAGTAGGCTGAGGCAGTTATTATGTGCTCCCTTTGGCCATTTTCAGAGAGGGTTATCTTCACTGCTACTAAATCCCTGAAACAGAACTCAGACATAGTTAGTGAATTGATGTCATTTTTGACAAATACGCAGGCACGTACATCATCCACGCAATCGCGTTTGTAGATTAACTTACCTCCTGCGTTGTTGAGGCCCATGATTCTGCCCCGGTAGACGCAGGGTTCTTGAATCAGGGCGACGTCGTAGTTGCCAGCTGCGAGCAGCTGGCATAGGGCAGCTGTCGCCACCTTGTTATGCTGCAGGTTTATCTGAATGACCCGCAGCATCACTCGGTGGTGTGGACAGCTGCCTAAAGGTGACTCTCCGGGTGTGGAAGTGGGGTTTAAAGTTGTGCCCCTTCAACCATTCCAGAGAGCCCTTATCTATTTTCAGCACGAGCTCTAGCCCTCTCTCATCCGCTCGGCTGAACAAAAGGCGCCATTCCTTCGTTGAGAGTCCAGGATTCTGGATCTCAAACAAAGGAAGTAGCTTCCTTGCGTCGGATCGATCAAGGAAGTCGGTGGGGATCCAGACCCCAACCTTCACCTGATCCTCCAACAGCATTTTTGCGTGCCCCGTCCGGAGGGTGGCACCATCCCAAGGCCGCAGCACCCCAACCCTTTCCTCCAGCCAACCCTTCGACTGGCTGTTGGAGCAGGTCAGGTGGACCACACCATTGCTGGTATAGCCGTTTGTGAACTGCGGACCCTGGCCGGGCGCCTCCAGGAACGTTGCCTGCACTATTGCTCCCAGGACCAAGTTGGCTTCCACGTCCGATAGTCGTTCCACGGGGTGGTTGCCGTGTACTACGACCATCTTGGTGGTGGAGAGTGCACCGCTGTACCCGCCAGAGCTGTCACCCTGAGGTGATGCTCCGGATTGGGCCACGGTCTCTCCCCGTGCCTTCTTGATCCTAGGCATTGAGGCCGAGGGGGGGGTGGTGTGGGGGGTGCGTGGCCGTTTACCCGGCGTACTCGCCCCCACTCCACTCCCACCCGGTCCCACTGCCAGAGGTGGGCGGAAACCCGCTCCAGAGACGCCACCGGGTACAAGGGGTTCAACGCTGATTAGCGTTTCTGCCCCTTGTGAGGTGGTTGCTCCTTCACGGGTCCCCGTCGCTCCGGCATCAGGAACAGGCTTCCCCGACCTCTTTCTCCTACGAGGCTTAATGGGCTCCCCTCTATCGAGAGCCCTTTGTCTGGCCGCCTTCCTCAGCTGAGCGCCAGAGGGTCGGCGGCCCAAACTTTGTGTGCTGGTGGATTGCTCTTGAGAAGCGCCACCTGCGCCTGTGCAATCCATGGATGTCGGGGTTTGTTCAGCCCCAACTTCCGAGATTGCCATTTCTGTCAGTGAGGTGGAGAGTTCAGAGCAGCTCTCTTCCTCACTGACAGTGGTTGGTAAATGTAAGTTTTTATTTTCGTTCTTCTTCGTTTTGATCCCACGAGAAGCTAGGGAAAGGGTCGTCCACCCATACAGAGCCCCGCATGTATAGGCAAGCCTAAGTACACCCAGGGGGTCGGCCGGTACCCTGGGGGCAGCCGTTAGATGTGCACATTGCCCTCTGCACCATGCAGACCATCAGCACGGCGTGTACACCTTGGTCTTGAGGGTTGTCTACTCTTAGTTGCCGTGTGCAATGGCCCACACCATCCAGTGATCAACACACTCCAAGGAGGTGCGATCGTGCAATAGATGGTGTGCGCCGCGGACTAAGCCCCCCCACCAACGGCAAGGTGGTAGACGCGAGGGGGAAGTCTCCAAGTAAGGAACTCTGAACTTCAGGTAGATACCTTTTGTAAAGGACATCCGATAGAGCGCAGCATTGGCTCCTCACTTATGAAAACCAAACATAGACCGTAGAGCGTCGAGAAATTTTGTGAGGGAAATTAACTTTGATGTAAACTATTTAGTGTAGGAATTCGAAAAGGAGTAGGTTTTGGAAAAAAACAAATCGGTGGCGTGATTTATAGTTTTGCAGAATTCCAAAATGGCTAAATCAGATTCAAGATTCGAGCAATCTAACCAGTCAATAGAAGAAAAGAAATTGTTCATACTCGAGTAATCCCCTTTCTTAAAGTTTTGGGTGAATCTGGGTGAAAGAAAAGCTGCGTGGGTGCCGTGGTCAGATGAGTCTATGAACTCAAAAGGAGGGTGAGCAACATCTTCATTTAGAAATAGTGCGCAACGCATGACTAATGAAATTTCGGCATTGTATAGCAGGAGGTAAAGAACATACCGGCTGCATTTTTGAAACGATTATGCTGACGGAGGTCGAGAAGCTTCATCGATTCGTATGTAATATTCCCTTTACGCATATTTAAAAAGTTCTCATCCCTCTCATTCCACGCATCTGGCCCCTTGTGAGGAATATTATATCACCGGTAAGTAAAAACTTGTGATCAGGAAAGGCTGAAGATGCAGCATCGACTTCACCAAAGTGGTCCTCGAGCAGCGATGCAGACTGGTAACTGGGGGCACATCCAACCAAGTATTATTTGCAAATCGGGGAGTATCACAAAAACCTACTCGACATTATCAGGAGAGCTCCACCTGAATTATTTCAAAAAGTTCGAGCCAGCTGTGAGAACACCGCCTGCAGATTTTTTTCATCGTGGTATTTGTGGCAGATCTATAATTAGCTCAGTTCGATAAATAGTGTAGTTCGCAAGAAGAAATTCAGTCGAATCAACGTCTGGCGGAAGCCACATCTCCGATAAGAAGATCTCGTCCTACTATAAATGGGCAGCCTGATTTCGAATAGACGACAATTTTGTATTTAGGCCTCGAACATTTTGATAGAAAACTAATAATGATGAACGAGGCCCCGCTACAGGTTTTTTGGATTCCGAGAGGGGCACTGGGAGGTCCGGTTTACAGTGGTCGGAATTCGTGAGAGGTAGGTACTTGATCGTCAAATTTGTCTCGCCCCCATCGGTTTTCTCCTTCAACTGCATTTGAAGATCAGCCATATTTCCTCTGTGCCAGGGTTCTGCCCGTCGAGGCTGCAAAAACAGGAGGATTTGCCTCCCTTTTCGAGACCAACATCCGCGTCGCCGACGCGGGAGAGTCGAACGTCAACCTCAAGTGGTCGACACTTCCCTTCAATCGGCACACCGAGACATGCAGAACGTCAAGAAAATCAGGCGGTAATTTAATGATAGAATTTTCAGTACCCTGTAGATCCCTACCCAGTGCATGGAAGCCATCACCGATCTCCGGGTCATTAAAAAGTAAGACATTCGAGGCTCGTCTTTGTCTCCACGCCACGGTCTCCAGATTCTGGTTGCTCGAATCGATATCACCATTCTTGATTACCACCTCAACGTCAGCCTGTAATTGATCAAATTTTGTGGAGAGCACCATAAATGTGTCTATTTTATTCTCAGATCCAGCGATCATGCTTTTAATTTCAACTTGTGGGAATTTGTAATTTGTTCGTTGTTAGCTTCCGTCTGCGATGTCGTAGTATGTGCGTTTGAATCAAAGGCAGATGCCCCATTTGAGCTTACAGAGGCATCCGGAGGTAGAGGGTCGTTACTGGCAACAGATCCGGAAGGAGCAGGGGATGGTTTATCGTCCCTCCCGTTTCCGGATTTTTTTGCAGAAAGTGCACTTCCAAGCATTTATAGTAGCTGGGTTTAACCTACGAAAGTTTGATTCCAGCATGGGGATGCATCCGAAGTGGAAGTGCTTACGGCTGATCGTGCACGTAATTGAGTACCCCAGAAGGAGCGGGTCTTTGCATTTCCTACAGCCCATTGTAGCAAGTCTCAGCCAGCCCACTAAGAATCTAGAACAGGTCGGCAGGAGTTCGGGAGAATGATAAGAGGGAAGTGCGGGGGGACCGATCGACCGCCGAGGTGGGAGTTATCAGTTTGAAGACTCCACCTACACGACGGGAGACGAAACTTCGATCAAAACGTAAAGAAGATTATCGTAGAGCCTCTCCCGACCAGGGTTCAACCACGTAAACACAGAAGTGTCACACATAAACAGATGGACGACGATGGCGGCTCAAACGCGGCTGGCAGATTCGCCTCTTGAAACAAGTCAAGATAGTGGTTAAATGATTACAATAAGCGCGTGAAAGATGCGGAGCTCACTGTAGGGTACAGTATTCCAAAATTCGAAGATACACTCCACAAGGACTTCACTATAGGACAGTCAGTAGTAGAGACGATGTCACTGACAACCGAAAACTACTATATAATAAACTTATGGGGGAACTGGGACTCAGAAAATGTATTTGCTTTGTATTTTTTTCCGTCATTCCTAGTTACCATCACATCATCCTGTACTGAATACAGACCATTAAATAAGTTGGTACGTGCGTCATTCGACTCGTGGTTTAAAATTTATTCATCCAAAAAATGAGCACATTTTTTGAAACGCCCAGAAATGAACTAGTATTATTTTCTCTTGCCTTGATCTCATTCTCCAGCCTGGCGTCTATAACACTGAACTAAACCCTCATATTGAAACTACTGAAATATTTGAATAAATGATCGGTGGTCTCATTGCAAAACATAATTAGGTAGGTACTACAATACGAGCCGGGGCGAGGTTGATGCATACTCCCAGATGTAGGAGAATGCCCCCTCACTTCCTGCTAGGGTTCTATTCATACTTCGAAATTCTCAGTGTTCAGCTATAAATCTCGGAGCGTAAAAGAACCCACTAGGAAAGAGCTTGTAATGAAACCTGTCTCGGCGACCCTTGTGTCCAAATTCGATGAGAAACCGACGGATTCGGAATGTAGTTGATGAATGGATTTTCTCGAAAAAGAAAGGGCAAAGATTGGAGATCATGAAGAAGGTGTTAATAGGATGAGAGGTATTGGACAGTATTGAGCGAGCGGCTGGAGGTCTGGTTGTGGGCGTTCAAAGGCAATATATCACAACGTCATTAAATTATTCCAATGAGCCTCGGCCATTGATCATGGACAGACCGTGCTCACGTTAATAGCTTTTTATGCCATCACTCAGTTCGGATTAATTTGAAACTTGCTTCAATAATTCTTACAGACAGGGCTTTTACAAGGCAGTACTCGGGACCCCGAGTCCCAATAAAGTCCGCATCATATTATAAAACCCCAGCTATTTTTTGATGGGGCTTTATTTTCGCGCCTCGGTTTCCGACTGGTCCGTGGACCCCAAGGGAGTTTGTGTAATGGTGTTCCCCAACTTGGTTTTATTGTCAAGTTTACAGCCTTCCCAGATGTTCTCCGTTCTCCTACACTCCTCTCCTTCTTGTTCTAATTTACTCCCTGTTCCGAGGTGATGTGCGTGTTCGCTTCTTATTATCCCTTTACTCTTATAATCTTACCTGATACCACTCTCACACTGCCCTCCACCTAACCTACTCATTCAATCTGTTTTTGTTTTTTTCTAATTTATTATATCTTGCCTTTATTACCGTTAAACGTGCGTTCATATAGATTTAATTGCTTTCTTCGGAAACGATTATATGAGATTATCCAAGGTAAAAAAACTACTTGATGATTGAACCTTGATTACTTCTTTCACAATCACATTCCTTCGTCGATTCATTATCTCGCATGCAATGCGTTCCCCTCATTAACATTTTGTCGATGCGAGAGTGAAAACTGCTTCCTGTCCCCTGAAACGCTCATATCCGAGTCCGAATGGAAGTGCCCGATCGTACAACATGAAGTGCTTAGGCTTCAAAGTGGGAGTGTAATTTCCTACATCTACATTGTGAAATTGTAAAGACACTTGTTTTACAGTTTATTTTAGACCGCATTTCCGACCTAAGTGACACATTGGTAGGTAAATGGCAGAGCTTTAAAACTTAGTTGTTGTGTCGGAATCATTAACCGCGTACACCGAACCATGTTCATAAAGTGCAGAAAAGTTGGGTTGTATGGGGAGGGGGAGATTATGGCAGAAGAAGATGCATGGCGCAGTCACGCTGCCTTGCGCAACTCCCCCACTTATTTTCCTTGTAAATGAGCGAACTCCTTGTAAGTCAGATTGACAAGTACGATCTTTTAAATAATGAACGAGTAGGTTGTATAGGTCGTTGGGCCAATGAGGTCTGGATCACATCACCAATCCGTCATGCTAGGCACGGTCGAAAGCCTTTTCTGTGGCAAAGAACACAGCGTTACTGTACCTATTCTTTGAGTTCGGAATAAAAACAAATTCTGTCCGTCCGCCGTACGCCGCAATTTGTTACCATGAACCAAAATTAATGAAATTAGGTTTTAGTTCCCATTTGGGGTCTAGTTATTCCGTGAAGCTGGGCGTTACTGTCAATCATATGGGGGGGGGGGGGGGGGGGGGTCAGCACTTTCGGTGGAAAGGTTTTTTGGGACCAACCGCAGGATTGTTCGTCCAGCTGTAGGTTCACAGTAAGGCCCTGAAGTTTGAACCGAAGAGCTTCTTCTTCAAGAGTGTGAATCAAACGGTATACATAACTCCATCCGAGAGACCATTGTTAGGAAACCTTGGTTTTATGAAATCGAATTTTTTTTTTCATATCAAGGAAGATGGTATTTTGGACTTTTGTTTTTCACGGCCAAACAAATCATCCAAATGGGATGAAAATTGGGAATTTGTGAGGGTCCTACTGGAGTTCAGCGGCCATCTGAATTTCAAAACGCTGTTTTTTTTTACAGATTATATTAGAACATTGATACTGCCATTTGATTCACCTGCTAGTACTACTTCCAGTGTTATTATACAAATTTATGGTGATTTCGGACAATTTCCCAGGGATTTCGGACTCATTAAAAAAATGAATTTCGGGGGCTTAACCTTGTTACAACCTTAATTCTACACTCTTTGGTCAAAATCATCTTCACATTCGGTTTTCTCGCCCCAAAAGAAACGATACCTCACAAGGCCATGTTCACGAAAACCTAAAAAAAAAAACTCTAAAACCCCTACTTTTACACCCATTTTTCTCCCATGACCCCCTGGGTGTATTCCGATCGGGCTGCCGTGCTTTGGAGCACAACTAGTACCCAAATGTGTTCTCAAATGGGGACCCAAACTGTGTGCGGAAGAACGGCGATTTTAGACCAAAATTTAACGTAGATTTAAGGCTGAAACTTCGTTAGAACCTCAATTTTTCACTCTTTGTTCAAAATGGACTTCATATTCGGTCTCCCCGACCTAAAAAAACATGGAAAACGATACCTTACAATCTCACATTACTAAAACACTAAAACACCCTATTTTGTACACCAATTTTTCACCCATCACGCTAGGGTATATTCCGGTCGGGATGCAAAGTTTCGGCAGATATGGATCCCGCCTGATGGCGCTGCGGACGGCGAACGGACATCGCATTTGTGGAACCTGCGCACCTTGAAACGTAAAAGAAAAAATGTTGAGGGAGTGTTATAAAAGTTTTTTGCTGAGCGAATACATAGGTGTATTATTCACGGAATAATAAACCTAAATGACCGGGTAGGGGATTCTTGGGGACTAAATGGCGCGTTGCAGGAGATGGGGGCGGTGAAAAATTGTATATAAATTTTCATGTAACTGTAATTGCCGAACGTTAGAGACTCCGACTCCGGTGGCGCGTGTGTGCGTGTGAGCGCGCGTGCGAGCGTCTGTGGGTAGATAGGTAGGTATCCACCGCAAGAAAACGACCCTCATAGCTCAGGGTCTTAAGCTTATAGAAACTCAGTGACCGACATAGAACGGTTATCTGTACTGGAAAATAATAATCATTTGCAGCGTTTCGATTTATTATTATATGAAAAACACACCAATTATATGTATTCGCTCAGCAAAAAAATTGTATTACACCACCCCCCTCAACATTTTTTCTTTTACATGTCAAGGAGCGTAGATTCCAAACCCGTACGCCGTAAGCCGTATCATCCACCGTACCTACCGTACGGTAGGTCCGTACTTTATTTTCATCCACGGGTATTACGATTGAAAAAAAGCCTTTGTAAAGTTCGGCTTGTGAGGTACCTTTTTCCATGTTTTTTAGGGCGAGGAGACAAAATACGAAGTTAATTTTGACCAAAGAGTGAAGAATTGAGGTTGTAACGAACGTTCAGTTCCCAAAATTCATTTTTTATGAGTCAAAAACCTTGGAAATTGTCTGAAATCACCATAAATGTGTATAATAACATCAGAAGTAGTATCAACAGGTGAATCAAGACAATTAAATTGCACTATCTATGATCAAAGATAATTTGTAAAAATTTAAAAAAATCAGCTCTCAAAATTCATTTTTTTACGAGTCAAAAACCT
Source organism: Leptopterna dolabrata (assembly GCA_954871275.1). Classification (NCBI taxonomy): domain Eukaryota; kingdom Metazoa; phylum Arthropoda; class Insecta; order Hemiptera; family Miridae; genus Leptopterna; species Leptopterna dolabrata. The sequence goes on along the minus strand of OX940974.1, from coordinate 49,563,220 downwards.
GGGAAGTTGTCTGAAATCACCATAAATTTGTATAATACCACTAGAAGTAGTATCAACAGATGAATCAAGACAATTAAATTGCACTTTAGAAAAATGGGGTTGGGGGCAAAATTAGTGGAAACCATAAAAAATAGCTATTTCAGTTATTGCACCAGAAAGAGACAATAATTGAACAACCAACATTTCTGTAGGTATGTCCAATAGAATAATAAACCCATGTGACAAGGACTTTGCACCGTTTTTATTTTGCGTTTCATGGTGTGTAGATTCCGAAAATGCAATCACCGTCCGCCGTATCATCCGTATCTACCTTCATTTTCGGTCTAAAAAATTCGTTCTTTCGCGCACAGGCTTCATTTGGGCCCTAGTTGTGTTCCGAAAGCAGCCCTATCGGAATATATCCCTTCTTAGGCTGGGGACACACGTAGCTTTTATTTTCCACGCGGACGGACTTCCAAGAACAACGCGAGCAGAGAAAAATCCGTCGCACGCACGCGACTAGATGACACAAAACTGCGTTTTTATCCTGCCGTCGCTCGTAGCAGGGAAGTGGAGGGGATGAAGGTGGGCTATTGACCTTTCAAACTTCAGCGTGAAATTCCGCCGCGTTTTTTTTCCGTAGTCCGACGGGAATCCGGCGCGGAACGGGCGCGTGAAAAACCTGCCGAGGGGTGAAAAATCCGCTCTGCTCCGCTAAACGCTGATGTGTGTTCCGTTCCATTTGACTGCACAGCTGTCAGGTTCCGCGCGTGATGCGGGCGAAGTTCTTGGAAGGACGCCCGCGTCGGACTCGCGATGTGTGCCCCTAGCCTTAGCTGGTGATAATATCGCTGGTCTAGAGAGGGGGCTCTTGAGGGTCCACCGTCACTCTCCTCACACTCTGTCGCATGGTTGCAGAGCACGGTTTGGTAGTATGCGGTGAGTAGCTCACCTCACTCCATCCACTTTTTGAGGGCTTATCAGATGGGTAAGCCCAAAGGTTTTCAGAGGGATTCCTTTACAAACCTCCTGTCCCTTTTATAATGCATACATCTATTGGCTTCCCCGCCCCCTTTCGCTCTTCATAGCTCAGTATAATTAAAATGTAGGAGCTCATTTGAAGGCGATTGCCGTGTCTCAATTTAGAAGTTCCAATAGTTATTCCATCCTAACGATGGAAGTATCACCTAGAGGTTGCCCAGATGATCTCAATTCACTGGACGATAACCTTTGACAACATTTTTTTTCTCCGTCAATACTCCTATGTAGGAGCTTTGTTTTCCACCAGTAATGATTATTGAGGTAGTACCATTACGATGGAGATAAGTCACCTTGAAGTTGTTCAGATGTCCTTTATTGAACCAGAACTACATACTACTTTTCAACCCCCGCTTTCCCTCTCACGCTTCTGCTACCCAGAAATATGTCTTGCGGGGGGAGGAGTGTGACGGTGGCAGTTCTCGAGTAATTTGTTTTTCCGTTGAAGACGGGGGCGGTCGGCTGAAGCCTGATCGATATCCCTTGTTAACTGGCGGTAATATCGCTAGTCTAGGAGGGGGGGAAAAAGGGAACCTAATTTGTAGTTTTGGGAAACAGTAAATGAGCAGCCAAAATTCCTGTAGGTAAGTCCCATAGAACAGTAAATCCATGTGACAAGGACTTTGCTGCGTTTTTGGTTTATTATTCTGTGAATAATGTTTCATGTATTTGCGCAGCGCAAAGTTTTGTGAACATCCCCCTCAAAATTGTTTCTTTTACGTTTCAAGGTGCGTAGATTCCAAACCTGCAATATCCGCTCGCCGTACGCCAATCATCCATGTGTCTACCTTCATTCGTTCTTTCGCACACAGACTCCATTTGGGCCTTATTTGTGTCCCTTTTCAGCCTTATTTGTGAAACTTTTCAGCCCGATCGGAATATGCCCAAGGGTGTTATGGGTGTAAAATGGTCATTTTTATGTGTCCTTTTTCATGTTTTCCAGGGCGAGGAGACCGCATATGAGGTCGATTTTGGCCAACGAGAGTGTGACAGTGGAACCTCGGAGTCTCCCCTCTAGTCCAGCGATATTGTCACCATTTAAGAAGGGATATCGATTAGGCTTCCCCCCATCTTCACCGGAACAACAAACGACTCGAGAACTTCCACTGTCACACTCCTCCCCCACATGACCTACTTCTGGGTAGCAGAAGTGTGAGAGGGAAAAGAGGGTTGAAAAGTAGTATGAAGTTCTGGTTCAGGAAAGGACATCTGAACAACTTCAAGGTGACTAACCTCCATCGTAATGGTACTACATCAGTAATATTTATTTGTGGAGAACAAATCTACTACATACGAGTACTGGCGGAGAAAAAGGTCGCCAGAGGCCCAGTGAACTGATCATCGAGGCAACCTCCAGGTGATCAACCTCCATCGTTAGGATGGAACAACTGTTGGGACTTGTAGATTGGGACATGGCATTGATCGCCTTCAAATGAGCTCAATATATTTTAATTGTACTGAGCTCTGAAGGTGGAATGGTTGTGGGGAAGCCAGTAGATGTATGCATTATAAAAGGGACAGGATGTTTGTAAAGGAATCCTTCCTGAAATCTTTGGGCTTATTCTTCTTAAAAACCCTCAAAAAGTGGATGGAGTATGGTGAGCTACTCAGGGCATACTACCATGTCTCGCTGTGCTACCATGTGGCAGAGTGTGAGGAGAGTGACGGTGGACCCTCGAGAGTCCCCATCCTAGACCAGCGAGGTTATCACCGGTTAAGAAGATATATCGATTAGGCTTCCACCAAAGCTAACCCATCTTCACCGGAACAACAGATGACTCGAGAACTGCCACTGTCACAATTTTCAGTATTAACTTTACCTTAAACGTTGGTCTAAAATCGTCGTTCTTTCGCACACAGGCTCCATTGGGCCGGACTTCTGCTCCGAAGCTCGCCAGCCGGATCGGAACACATCCACGGGTATTATGAGTGAAAAAAAGCTTTTGTAAACTTCGGCTTGTGAGGTACCTACCTTTTTCCATGTTTTTTTTAGGGCGAGGAGACAAAATACGAAGTTAATTTTGACCAAAGAGTGGAAAATTGAGGTTCTAATGAAGTTTCCGATCCCAAAATCCGTTTTTTATGAGTCAAAACCCTGGGAAATGGTCTGAAATTACCTTACGTTTGTGTAATAACACTAGAAGTAATATTAACAGGTGACTCAAGACAATTAAATGACGCTTTAAATGATCAGAGATTAATTTTTCAAAAATAGGAGCTTAATTCGGGTTTTCAGGGGCCAGAATTGGTGGAAACCATCAAAAATAGCTACTTCAGTTATTGTACATGAAAGAAACAACAAATGACTAGTCATCATTTCTGCAGTTACGTCGAATAGAACTTTTGCTGTTCATTTGGTCACCCGTGTGACAAGGACTTTGCAGCGTTGCGTTACCGTTGTGTAATAATTTGCAGCGGTTTTTTTGTACTTCGTAATATATTGCAGTTGAAGTGGGTACGATAAAAATTGCTGCTCATTTGGAATCAGTGAGCTGTACAAATAAAGAAGTGAGGTAGAAGCAGGCGTTTAATGTGTCTTTCCCAGTGCAGAGAGCAGGCTGATGGGTCTGTATGAATTTGCGTAGTTTGGGAATCATTATTAGTGTGCATGTTCCAGGCTTTTGGAAAATACCCGAGACGTGCTAAACGTCGACGACCTGAACATTATCGTTATAAACAATCTTCGTTTTGACGTCATCGTTCAGGCCTAGCTCGGAATCAAACGTTATAGGTGCGGATCGGGCCCGTTCTTTAATTATAAACCAACTACCTACTCCCGTGGTGTGTACTTACCATGTTAAATTGCCTTCATACGGTGTAAATTGTTTTAGTCGTCATGCTGTTGGTAGTGCTAATCTGCTGTATTTGAACCTAATTTCATTGTCATTTCTACATACGTATAGCTCCAGTCTGAGAAGAAAAGTTGGTCAATGTTTTCTGTTACGAAGCTTTTTGATGGGTACCTACACGACAAGTCAATACCGTCAAGTTTAAACCAGAAACGTTGCTTTTCAATACCTGCATCCCTGAAACGGTCATCTCATGTAGATACTTATTCAAGACTGTCTACCAGTTCCGTTACCCTAGATTATAAAATGGCGAGTGCGATCGTCGTTGAAGAATGAAATATGGCAGTCAACTACCAGCTTGTCAGCGTATCACTCATAGCATTCAACCCGCCTCTGTACCTGCCGCCACTCTCACCCCCCCAAATCGCTTGAAAGTCATCACTGGGTTGTAAATTACATCTTCGGACCCTACATCAAACTGGTTCCATAGATTCCCTTCACATGACTCCTGTGATAGAATGGAGAATAATAGTGAAATATGTTTTTATTACGCCCAACCCCGTAACAGAGTTTGAAGTTCCAGGTCCAGGTTTTACGACACTCCCCAACGTGAGTGTCGAGTGAAAACCAAGGAATAGTGCGACCCTGTTCAGATTATAACGTACACGTTTCTTGGAACACCATGTTGAGAATGTATACGTGTAAGTTCAACATTGTATTTTTGGTGCAAGTTCAAACTAGATCAACTTCTTGCTGTAATTTCCCCCTTTTGTAATATAATGATAAATATAAATTTCGGTACAAGTATGTTATAGCACCGCCAATATCGATTGTATCGATATATCTCAAATACATCGATCCTTGTGGTATCGATGACGGCTCAATATGGCGTCCCGATGCCTACATCCCGGGTGCCGATATCAACTTTCAATGAATACGGGAAGACCATTGTAAGGACAACAAAAAATAAGAGTGACTATACAACATACTTGTACCATCTATTCAGAAGTCCCAAACAACCTGCTCATTCACGGGATAGTTTCTGGATTGTTTATCTTTTTTGAGATGCGAGCGCTAGCGAGCATCCAGATCGCTTGACAATGCGAGCGGCGGAATGGGAACTAAACTTCTTGTACACCCGCCGGCTTGTCTGATACACGTCATCGATACCACAAGGATCGATGTATTTGAGATAATCGATACAATCGATATTGGCGGGGCTATAACATACTTGTACCAAGATTTCACTTCTCTATTGAAATTTTTAGCTTATGTACATTCGTGATGTACATGTACATGTACATGATGTACATTCGTGTTCGTAGTGATTCGTGAAGCAACTACTTGGCTAGGAGAGCATGAAGTCATGATCGTTCAGCATGACTTAGCACACACCATAGAAATCGTTGAAACGAGGTGGTGCAAAGTTCTTCCCGCTTCCCTCGGTATCGTCTTTTATAAATCGCATATCGCCAATAGGTCGTGGGGCCACGTCAGTAGTATCAAAATCGGGCAGAGGTGGATTTTGCTCCCATGTCGTGGGTAGTTGGGGCACATACCATCCTAATGGGGAACCTGCGTGTTGATTTCATTATTTCAGTTTAATTTATGTTATAGGTGCAATATGAGGGATATCTTATTGACAAAACCTCAAAAACGGGCCTTGAAATTCGATGCACTTTGCTACGCCATGGCTCCCTCCTACCTGGGGAGGATCCTCCCGATCTTGCCATCGGGGACTTCCATGATGTCACACGCTTTCTTACCAGTCTGTTTTGCCAGGGTACTGACCCGATTTCGAAATAAAAAATGCAAAATTCCGACATATACAGATTCTCCAATGAACATTCTTAGCTTTTGTAAACGAGCAAACGTGAAGTTCCCTTTCTTCCAATGTTCCTATTCGACACCAGCATTTGAGGGAATGTTACACATATTCTTGTTGTATACATATCTAGTCAACTTCAGTAATAGAAGCCAATACGCCATTTTTGTGCTTTATACCAGCTTGAGGTTTTAGCAAATTTCCAGGGAAAACACGCTGTTGCAGTTGGTCAAAAAGTATGAGTGCGTACCATATATTTTGAAAAAGTGTTGATTGAAGCATTCCGACAGAGCGTTTTGAAACATAGTTTGTTTGGTGATGTTTCACGTGCGTTAATTCTTTCTTTCTGTTTAGGTGAATTCTTAGTGACAAAAACAGTTCCGACGCTTGGGTTTGTAGAAAATATTTTGATGGTTTATGAATGAAGAGGTTGGAGGAGGTGTTCCTGTTTTCCAACGGAAATCAATATTTCTCTCTTGAAATATCGCTAGAATAAGCGATTCGTTGAGTAATCGATTGGAACTATCATCAAGGACCGTTCATTAATCATAAGTCCGAGTATTGTCATGATTGATGGAAGTCACTTTTTTTTAGACTTATTCATCCCACGGCGGACGGCTGTTGATTAAATTCGATCCGTTCTGTTGTTTCTGATTCGTATCGATTAATTATTTCCAAGACGCTCATCTAGTCGTGCTGTTGTCATAAACTACAATTACTGTTGTGGTTGATTCCTCATAGCAGTGTTTCTACAGTGATGGCTTTCTCCTACGTGCGAGAATTCACCCTCTCGAATCACATTGCGAGTGAATAATGAAGAATTGAAATGCTCTGTAGTGAAAAATTCCCGTCAGCAGTTTGACCACATGAGTGATTTTTCGAAGCATATGTACCTACTCAATCTATCTACCCATAATTTACTGCCTACTTTATCAGTAATATTCCTTCCGTCTTTATCATTAAAAAATTCAAATTTGTGCAGTTTATTTCCCCCTAAGCTTTCTTGTTAATTGGTATGTGTCACTAAATTTGTGTGCGATGCCCAGGCCGCAATTAACCTCTGATTAGTATCGTTCTGTTTGTAGTCGACTCAGTTTCCAAATAACTTTGGGAATGTCGAAATTTGTGTTAGGAGTGGGGCTAATTGGCAGGTGGAGGGGGGGGGGGGGGGGGGGTTGAACAGATTTCTAGTTTACTTTATTATTTTTCCTTCAGTTTCAGTTATTGGCCTAGTTGTCAAGAAATGTTTTTGTTTCGAATTTTATCTCACAGGTTATTAGTATTTGGGTTGAGGGAGGAAAGGTGGAAGTACAGTTTGTTATGCTCGGATCGCGGTTCTGTCCAGACTCTCATCTCTCCGGCTAGTGCTCCCTAGAACTCTTGTTGTTTTGTGTATTGTAGGTACCTACTGTGGTTTTCACTTGTTGATATAACGGCGGTTTCGGTTCTTCATATCATTTCAGGATTCCGTTAATATGAGGTAGACCCACGCTCTTTGCCTTCGTCAGTTATATCGACATTCTCACCAACAATATTGTTACTCCAGGTGCACTATGCCATCCAGTGTTTGCCTCGACTTCGAATGCAAATACACTGAACCGCTTCTTCCATCCTTGTAATATCCCTCTCACCAACTTAATTGAGAACGTTCGTTGGTAGGACCAAATCTCCCGACAGCCGCTTCATTCACCGGAAGGGGGAAGATGCGAGACGGTCCCTCCCCTTGTCTCTCGACCCTCTACTCAAGAGCAAAATGAATTTAGATTTGTGTGTGTGTGTGTGTTTGTGTGGAAAATTGAATTCTATATTTAGTGTTAGGACGGGGCTGCCCCTCTCTAGCCGACTTTATAGAGCGTATTAATTTAGAACCGTTCACGCCTCAAGTCTTTTCTGATGGACCTCCGTTTCACACCCGCCAACACACATACAAGACACCTTTGATTCGGTCTCTACCATTATTTATCTTCCCAATTTGGCCTATCCAGCACTTCGATCGTTTAATAAGTTGAGGCTGTTTTTGCCCTAATATGCCATACTTTTTCGTTTCATTCCAAACACTTCCGTCACATAACAGATGCTGGAGTTACTTTGTTTTTCCTCATAAGGTAATAGGAAGGGGTAAAAGGGTTTTTCCTCATAGGGTGCGTGGAATCATTCTTTATGACAGCATGTGGTAAAGGTAGTGTGATGAATTGTAGAACATTTAAAATATGAAGAAATCCATTTTGAATACTTACATAGTTCGTGTTTAGATAGCAGTGAACGGGAATAACGCATCAGGATACACGGCATCCATGCTGGAAAAAATAAACGTTTGTTAATATGTCATGATCATTTTACCTTATCTTCAAAGAATTTCCAAATGATAGTTTTTTAATTCCGAATTTTATCACACTTTTTCAAACAGAATTCAACATTATCCCCGTGCGATTTCATTTTCCCCAAAAGAACTCAACATTTTCCTAATGGTGTTCGATAGTCTCCTTATAAGATTCAAAATGTTTCCAGATACAATAATTGAACAGTCCACTAGGTTTCGGAAAATTTATATATTATATATATATTTATGCACGTGTATGTATATCTATAAAAAGAAAGTTTGCGGGTGATAGTTGTAGTATAACTTCTGAAAACCATACAAATAAGTTATACGAACTCTTGCAAAGTTATTTTCCCAAATCATGAAAGGTTACACGCGTTGCAGTTAGATTTGGAATTACGACAAATGCAAACATAAAAACCCACGAAACTCATGTACTCACAACATTAATCGACGTAGTGAGACACCACAATTTTCACAAGAGATAGCTGTCAAGTTTCCCTCTTCTTGAGTAGTACTGATGATGTTTTCTCCTGCGGAATATTTTAGTGTTGAATTCTACCAAAAAATTGTTGAATCCTATCTGGAAGTTGTCGATTTTGATTTTTGAAAAACTGTTGAATTCTACTTGGAAATCCTATTAACAAGGCGATTTCATCTTCCCTTCGCCAACCTCCACGTTTAAGAGGAATGACGAAGCAAGTCAGTGCAAGTGCAGATTTTTCGCCATAAGGGAAATTATATTGCACTACAGCTTTGCGAGTTATTGGGGGTGGCCAGTATTTGTTCACCCGACTACGGCTGACTATATCTTTATATGTAGGAAAGTTTGTTACGATCTTATGTACAGTACTAATTATACCTATGTTAATTATTAATTTCACCAGCAGATTGTTAATTCAACCTATTTTGTGTTATCAACAATGAAAAGTTCAGTTTTACCTAGAATCCAAGTGTTTTTCCACTTAAATCCGTTAACGTTAATCCGCCCACTATCTGCGTCATAATTCTGCAGTTTTGCTTCCATACTACCGAAGGGCATTCGTGATTGAGTGAAAAAAAAATGTATGTCCTCCAAAATGAAAATTTCCACTACCAATTTGCGTTTCAGACATCGAGGAACATTTTTGGTTCCGTGTCTGTCTGTCTGTCTGTGGTAATTCCTTGTACAACTAACTACCCGAAATAATGGTCAAAATGGGATGAAATTTGGAGGGTAGGTGCGGGTTGGGTCCATACCAAAATCATCGAACAAGTACTGTAACTTACGTCTGCGCATGCGCAAACGTGAAATACTTGGAGCGCCTATAACTACCCTAAGGGACGGTTTCACCAACGCAGCTTAAACCTGGTATCAATAAATCCTGGATTCACCAACGTTTTTGATCCGCGGTTTAGCCGAACTTGGGTTTAAGCCGAGATTGTTTAGTTTGCATCAGCATTGCTATCCCCAGAAACACCAATCCCGTATTGCAGATGACATGGAGGAGAGATGCTCAGCCATGAGTGGTGGATCTGTGATATTTCTTCTATGGATAATTACGATTTGTCCGCCATCCATTGTTGTGGAGACACTGTGTAATAGTAACCAGCTGTGGAAGTTTCGCTATTTTTCTCGCGATTTCTCACTTATGCCTCTGTCATTCTGAGAACTTCCACTCCACTCCACTCTGTCGTTACTACAAAAGATCATCTTTCGAGAGAGCTGATTGCCATTCTATCTAACTACCTACTGCTCTTTTAATAAATTATAGGCTCTTGTATAAAAGGTATCTACTTTTTTTACAATAATTCACTGTATGGAGAAGAAGTTCTACATGCACTTAATAACACTATAATGATGGGATGCCTACCTGGTTTGGTGTAAAATTATATTTATTACACATTTTTGGTTGGTCTCACCTTTCTGTTTCCAAAAACTAGAAGGCTTTCTATTGCATCGAGCACGAAGCTCATCCCTTCCTTGGGAAGGCGGAACCTCGCGAAAAAATCGCCGTCATCCCACTTGTGGAAATGCTCGACCCTTTCGCGAATTATCCGCCGTCTGAGCACGGCCACTTCCAGAAGTTCATTGAAATCTTAATCCGAGGATGACTCAAACACTTCAATGAAACGATTCATCGCACTAAATGTTGATGCAAGTTGATAAGTATGAAAAGCACTGATAAAATAGATTTCAAAATGGCGATGGCCTGGCGGAGAATCGGAGATCAACCGTAGATCAGAGGTTTAAACTACCTAAAACGAGGTATTAACATTAATGCGCCATTAGCGCGAGTTATTCCGAGATTAGGCGTTCGTGAAACTGTCTTTTCTCAGAATCGATGGCTTAAACCTCAGCCGAGATTGAACTCTGGATAATAATCCGTGTTGGTGAAACCTGCCCTAAATATCATTGAAATGAGTTCGAACTTGGATCAGGATCGGTATTTCGATGGTTCCAAATTAATTTCATTGAAATAGTGCTGTAACTTTCGTCTGCGCATGCACGAACATGAAATGTTGACTATTTTCTTGTAACACTTCCAGCTACGCGAAAAGTAGTCGCTGAGAGCTGAAATTTTGAGGGTACAAGCGGGTCGGAGCGCAGATGGTCCCATTTCAAAATCATGAAAATCGTTTCTTCTTCGCATGCGCAAACGTGAAATACTTTAAACGCCCATACCTACCTTAAATGTCGTTGAAATGAGTTCAGGTTTGGAGGGTCGATCTGGAATAATACTTCGATAGTTCCATACAAATTTCATTGGAATCGTACTGTAAATTTCTTCTGCGCATGCGTGAACATGAAATGTTGACCGTTTCATGTAACGCTTCTCTCTACGCGAAAGGTAGTCGTAGAGAGCTGAAATTTTGAGGGTACGCATGGTTTGGATCGCAGATAGTCCCGTATCAAAACGAACCTACCCAAGTATTCTATACGTTCATGTGATTCAAGTGAGGAAGCTATACTGCCTGCTCGAATTGGCAGACGTTTTTTAATGATTTTCGGAATTGAAGTATGATCGAATTACCAATTCGATTGCTGATTCTAATTAGTAATTCATCATTTCTATTTAGAAAGTTCCTATATTCCTTCATTGGGAACGGGAATTTTCCTCCAAATGCCAGGGCAGAGCTTTCCAAAATGGTACACATGTGGGTTCTCATCAGATAGGAAGGGGGTGAAAACTGGGTTTGAAATTGTTGCCGGATGACGTCACGCGCACCTTTCCACTCCTTCCATTGCTCTCGCACTTACCATAGAAAGATAGACGTTGCCAGATTACACCAAGCTATTTTCAAACTTGCTTCGGGAGCTGAATCAATAGATAGAAGTCGCAAGTAGTCACAGTTAATCGCATGTAATCTCGGATAAATGTTAGGTTGCTTCCGTTTGTAAAGTTATTGAGTGCAATGTAAATGTGAAATGGAAAGTGTAAATGTTTTTGGAATGTGAACGTTTGAGGTGTTTTTTTGTTTTTGTTCTTTTAAATTACGAATCACAGATTACCTATGATTAATAATTCCATAACTGGGTACCTGATTCAGTCACATAGTATCTAATTTCAACCTGAAACAGCTCTCCCAGTTACTGGAGAAAGTGTGCGCAAACCCTGAAATACCCGTACTACCCGACGAAATGATCGAAATAACCCAAAATTTCGAGGGTGTTTGTGCGGATTCCTGTCCAGATCCGCATGCGCAAACGTGAAATCATTGAAACACCCATAACTACCCGAAAAAAGGTGGCAGTGAGCTGAAATTAGAATGGTAAGTGTGAGTTGGCTTGATCGATTTTTAGTGTCACATTCGCATATGTATCTCCTAGAAATACCTATAAACGTTCCCGAGTTTCGTTGGTGAAATTTATTGGGATTTGCTACGAAACTATGTAATATCCCAAAGTTGGGTGAAGTGAAGATACGTCATTTTCCTTTCTCACTACGACTTGTGAGTTGCGACAAAACTGTTCTAATGCTCACCTCAATTTGAAAGACTGGATTTATCAAAGGCAAGATGACAAAAACGAAATGTGTATACTGTATTCTGTACGGGTAGATATAAGCTCTACAGACCTTCGGTTGTTTGCCTCGACTTTACCAAGGTAGCGGATGCTTCGTGATCCCTTTTTAGATGAAGAAAAACAATATTCCCTCCAAAATCAAAATTTCCACTTGCGTTTTTTACCTTCCAGGTCATTTTGAACCGATTTGGTTCCGTGTTCATAAATCCTTGAAACGCCCATAATTAGTCGGAAAATCTTCAAACCCAACTTAAATTGGAGAGGTAATTGTGGGTTGACACCTAAATGGTCCCATATGAGTTAAGTCAACGTTTAACTTTAACTTTCGTTCGCGCGTACGCAAACGTGAAACCCTTGAAACGCCCATAACTACCCGAAAACGTTGTCGACATGAGCTGTGATTCTGAATCTGTAGGAGTTGGTGTTGAAATAGTTCTGTGGTGAATGGTTTTGGTGCCTGGGATAGGCGAGGGTGTGATGGAGCGTGAGGTATCGGATGACGTGCTCGGAAGGTTCCCACCACACCGGTTATACCCGAAGGCTTCACCAGGCAGGTTACACCACTCTACGAGATCTTTTAGGAAGGAGGTGCTCGGAAGGTTCCACCACGCCGGTTATACCACAAGGGCCTCACCAGGCAGGTTCCACCACTCTACAAGATCTTTTCGAGGGAAGGAAGGTAGGGAGGAAGAGATAAGTCATCAACTTAGAGGAGTGAGTAGAATGAAGAAATCTGGTCTGGAGCACGGGTTATGTAGGGCTTGTTCCACTCTCCTCCGGTCCTCCGACAGTCATTAGAGACTGGTGGGAGAGCCGGCGGCAGTTGGACGTCTCCCGTCTCACGTAGACCCCTTCCTTCCACTTGGTTCATTGAGTATAATCTGAACGTTACAGAGCTGTGTGGTATAGGTGGGTCCCATGACATAGGTCCCCCTACATTATGCGAAATGAAGGTAGAGGATACAAGGGGCTCTGAAGGCGGATGGCAAAGAACGGGGTGCTGAAGGCAAAAAATAACATGGGTTGCTGAAGGCGAGAAAAAAACAGTAAAAGCTGAAAGTGGTAAGTGAAGAGCAGTCCGAGTGAAGCGGTAGTTGTAGGGGGTAGACGAGGAGCAGCGGTGAGCTGGATGGTGCATGAGCAGGCGTGTAACGGCAGTGGTGGTGGTTGGGCGAGGGCATTGACGTGGCGAAGGTGGTCGGCGGTGGTCGGTTCAGGCCCCCTCAGTGAGTCGAGGGGTCGAGCGATGGGTTCCCCCAGTGAGTCGGGGGGCTGTTGGTGCGGGGGAGGAGTTGGCTGAGACTGGCACACCATGGGGCGTCGGCAAAGGAGGAGGAGCGATGAGGCGCAGAAGAGCGATTCCTTCTCCTGTTGTCGGGGGAGGGGCAGCAGTAGGCGTAGCAGGTGGTGGGGGCACTGGCTGGGCCGTCGTACGCTGGGTGAGGGGTTGGCGCCTGCCGGGTCAGCGGGCGGTGGAAGGAGTCGGGTTCCGCGGCTCCCCGGGTGTCGCAGGATGAAGAAGCGGGTGAATGGCAGAGTGGCGGCCGTCATCCTAGGGGGTGATGGAGGGGGGCGGAACCTGGGACCTTCCAGGTGGGGCATTCCAGTGACTGGTAACAGCAGTCGATGGTCGATGTCGGTAGGGGGGTGGGTTGTAGAGAGTTGGGTGGCGGAGGGAGGAAGAAGGGTGGGGTGTTGGCGTCCCGTGGAAAAAACCAAGGAGTAGGGCCGTGGGGGTGGAAGGGTGGTAGCGATAGTGGAAGGGAGGCGGCGGCGGACATAACCGATGGTGGCGGGTAGGGGTAGTGTGACTCGAGAAGGGGTGTGGTGCTCAGCATTGTTGGCTAGAAACGTCGGGGTTACCACTTGTGGTGAATGGTTTGGGTGCCTGGGATAGGCGAGGGTGTGATGGAGCGTGAGATATCGGATGACGTACTCGGAAGGTTCCCACCATACCGGTTATACCCGAAGGCTTCACCAGGCAGGTTATCCCACTCTACGAGATCTTTTAGGAAGGAGGTGCTCGGAAGGTTCCACCACGCCGGTTATACCACAAGGGCCTCCACTCCACGAGATCTTTTCGTGGGAAGGAAGGTAGGGGGAGAGAGATAAGTCATAGACTTAGAGGAGTGCGTAGAATGAAGAAATCTGGTCGGGAGCACGGGTTATATAGGGCCTGTTCCACCCTCCTCCGGCCCTCCGACAGTCGTTAGAGACTGGTAGGAGAGCCGGCGGCGGTTGGACGCCTCCCGTCTCACGTAGATCCCTTCCTTCCACTTGGTTTATTGAGTATAATCTGAACGTTACAGAGCTGAGTGGTATAGGTGGGTACCACGACAAGTTCCTTATCGTTTAATTTTATTTTTCAAATGGCCGAATTGAGCTGAACTTTGGATGGCATGTGGGTTGGTGATTTGTTTACTCCACATAAATTTCATCGAATTCAAACTGTAACCTATTCAGTGTGGGGAATTTAGGGGTGGTCTTATTGGAATCTCTCAGGCCAACCGTAATCCATGTATTACACTAGACTCTAAATGTTTGTCATTGTAATTGAAGGTGTAATGGAGGTTACTCATGGAAGGGTCTGGAATTTCTGATTTTTTCCCCATCGGGTTTGCTTTTTGTGTTGTTTGTTGATGGTGAAAAATCGTATCAGTTCGCCATATTTTATTGGTTTCCAAGATCACGTGGAATGCAGTAAGCAATAACATCGTTGCCTTACTTTTAGCGAATTTTCGAAGAAAAGGAAGCTATTGTTCTCGGTCCAAAATTTTTAAAACTAGAATTTCCGAAAGATTTTTATACCAAAATCCGTTTCAGACCATCCTGAATTCACTGCCGAAAGACACCAAAAATTATATATATATATATATATATATATATATATATATATGTATGTGTCATTCCAGACGATAACTCTCGAAAGAATTGAGATAAAAAGTTCAAATTTGCACGAAAAATCTGTCTTGGCAATCGACAGGCTAAGTTCGAAGATGGGCAGAATCGGGTCACTCTAAGGGGGAGTTTTGGGGAATTTTAGGGGGGGAAAATTACCCATAAATTCCCAAAATGAAAAAGTCTGACAAGTGACACCTCATTTTAAAGGTTTTTGTAAGCTGAACACGATGGTGAAATCAGAATTGTGATATCTCATTCCATTCTCAAACTGGAGCACTTTGAAGATGAAGGAACGTGGTTATTTCTTGAGATGTTCTTCCTGGTTCGTCTGCTCTAATCTGATAACGGAATGGGATATCGCAATTCTGACTTCACCATCGTGTTCAGCGTTGGAAAATCTACAAACCGAGGTGTTACTCGGCAAAAAATGGAACAAAAAATTTGTTACGTATCCAATACCTACTCTTCTGGTATTCAAAACATTTTTGATTTCCCCTCCTCCCCCTTCCACCCCAAATTTTACTTTGCGTAAAATTACTCCTGTTTTAATTTTGTATGG
Source organism: Leptopterna dolabrata (assembly GCA_954871275.1). NCBI lineage: Eukaryota > Metazoa > Arthropoda > Insecta > Hemiptera > Miridae > Leptopterna > Leptopterna dolabrata. Next base: position 49,547,803 of record OX940974.1, on the reverse strand, counting down.
TATCAAGTTGGGAAAACATTTGCCGAAAATTAATTTTCAGAAAATTTTAGGCGAAGGAGGAAGATGCCGAAAACTTCGAAAATTCGCTCTTATAGCCATGCTGCATGACTGTGGTTTTTTCCTCCATGCTACGGCATAGCAGAACAGACACCGCAACTTCTGGGGCAGTAGTGTCCGTGCTCTAGCTGACGCCCCACTCTGCTGCAGTCTATCGTCAGGTTCTAGTTTTGATTAGTGACTTACCGATACCGCCATCGATCCAATATTTGCCATCGATACTGATAAATATCAGATACCAAGTATTTTCATTATTGGTACTTCATTTGGGTTCTCAAAATATATAGGTAACTAGGTATTGAAACAAATCTGTACCTGTGATAGGAGTGAGGTACATCTCTTTTATCAATATTTATTTATTTATATTTAGTTGGGGTAATATCATTCGATCTGATGCCACCGATTTTCTTTCGATATTCCGATATTACCGAATCCATGGTAACGATGCAAATATTGGAAACATCGAAAGATAGTATCGATATCATTAAATATCGAAAGTACCGGAACGTCACTAGTTTTGATGCCTAACAGACTTCTTCCCCTGTAACTGATAACGATGGCGTGTACCTGTCTCCTCTGATTTTTTGTTCATCTCACTTCCACAGTTCCAAAAAATCCACTATCTGGTTCTCTCTGTTCTGTGGTCAATGCGAAGTTGCTCCTTAGTACCTAACCCCGTACTCGTTACTAGGTACCTATCTAAATCACGAGTTAAATGTTGCTAAAATAATTCTGTCGATGACAAACAGTAACTAAAATGGCGAAAAGAAACGCAAATAATGAAGTTCTGAAGGAAAATTGTTGATGTGGAGTGAAATAGATGCCCCTTCTGCGTAGATCACTGTTTGCTGTGGTCATTACCTACCCTCTGGTCAAGTATAATGAACCGTTGTGTAATAACTTGCCCATCAATAATACTTCAACGGTTGGTCAAGTTGCAAAAGTACCGATCAACAAAATCCAGCCCCTTCTTGGTAGATGAACCGTTGTGTAATAATTTACCGTTATGTAATAATTTACCGTTGTGTAATAATTTACCGTTGTGTAATAATTTGCCCATCAATAATACTTCAGTTTGTTCAAGTTTCACAAGTACCTACCTACCAACAAAATCCAATAGTCCATCACTTATCAAATGAAATAATATCGCAGAACAACCAACTCGACTTCATACAGCCATCCTTGATTATAATCAGGTGCTCCTTAGTGATGAAATCCCGGCCGGATTTATACCGTTTGATTCGCGATCGTGTTGACGAAGCTTTTTGGTGCACACGAACGGCTGGACGTACACTGCTCCGGGTGGTCTCAAAAAATTGTTTAGCTCAAGACAAAATTAATATCGTAAAAAAAAAACCATACCCTTCAAACGAAAGTTTTCGAGCTACGGCGTTCTGAAAATTTCAACCCCTATTTTGAACCCCCTTAGAGATGACTGACAGTAACGCCGAGCTTTGAGGACCAACTAGACCCCGAACGGAAACTATAACCCGAATTTCATAAATTTGTATTCATGGTAACTAAGAAAAGTGGTCCGTACGGCGTACAGACAGAAATATTTTAATTGCATTTTCGGATACTACGTATCTTGAAACGTAAACCATCAAATTTTGAGGGGGGGGGGGGGGGGCAACTTTTTTTTTTTCATGCTCGATTCCAATGGTTCATTATTGAAAATAATAAACCAAAAATTAATGATACCACGAAAGATTGAGACGCAGCAGGTGTTCAAGAAAAGAACGATTGTGCCACTACGTTATCAAACTCGAAGGGGCAACGACATAATGACACTCTCGATCTTATCCTTATCTCCAACGTGGATGTGCTCGCCTCAACTTCGTGGATTATACTCTTACAAAAAATCTGTATCTATAGAAACGCGGCAACGACGTCATAATTTTTAATTAAATTAGGAAGTCAGTTTTGATGACTTCCTAATTTAATTAAAAATTAACTATTCCAGTCTAGTCCAAATCTCATCCCAGTGCCAACTTTCAAAGAGAAATACACTGCCAAGGTGATGGCACAGGAGCTTCCTCGTCACAATCAGAGTGACCCATTATAAAATAGAACAGTGACCCATTATAAAATAGAGGATTACATAACATTACATAACGTGAAATATACATATTACATAACATTACATTACATAACATAACATTACATGAAATATACATATTACATAACATTACGTCCATAATACATTACGTCCATTATACATAATTGCGAAAGTTATGCGTGTTTGAAGAATTTCACGTTAGCGCATGCGCAGGGCGAACCGCTGGCTCTATCATGTTGAAATTTATATGGGACCTCAATGGGCCCTACCCGCTTAATCCCTGAGAATTACATTGAAATTGGGTGAAATCTTTGGTTACTACGGCTGTAACAAGGAAATTGAATCTATTTCACGCCAGCGCATGCGCAGAGCGCACCGAGGGTCCGATCATGCTGAAATTCATACTGGAACTCACTAGGCCTTTTCCAAACAACCCTTGAAAATTTGAGCGAAATTGAATCAAAATTGTGAAAGTTATGCGTGTTTGTTGAATTTAACGTTAGCGCATGCGCAGGGCGTACCGCTGGATCAATCATGTTGAAATTTGTATGGGACCTCAAGAGGCCTTATCCGCACCATCCCTCAAAATTTGAGCTGAATCAATTCGAAATCGTGGAAGTTATGGCTGTAACAAGGAAATGCGGACAGACAGACCCACAGACTCACAGACCCACAGACTCACAGACCGACAGACACGGAACCAAATTTGTTCAGTAGGCTTTGAAACGCAAGTGGAAATTTTGATTTCTGAAGACAAAAATTTTTTGGCTCACGAAAGTGAACACAAGGCTTCCGCTGCTTCCAGACTCGGAAGCAAAATAGAAAGTTTACGCGTTATGCACCATTCGATTGATCGTGCATCAATTATCACTTGGTTCTGAAGTTACTGTAAATTGAGGAGTATTGTTTGATCATTAGGATGGATCGTTAGAGAATATTCACTAATCCGATGAACAGATAAAGTTTGCTCATCACAGACAGATAAAGTTTGATATCTTGTTTATTAAAGTCAGTCGTTAATGCGGATCTGGGAGGACGTTTGTGGTATGTATTGAAACTCCAGAAAGATGTCGGCTGGCTGCGGACGGATAATGGTCATTCTAACGAGTGACAACGTCAACGCGACTATTTCGAATTTAACTGTCGGTCCCCGCTGGATTTAGACGATGCTCACGAGTCACGATCTATCCAACTGGCTGTTGCTTTATTGTAGAAAGGAAATTGTTTAGAAAGAGTACGTTTGTGAGGGTCCAAGGAGGTTGTGAGGGACATTTAAACAGAGTTGTAAAACATTGGGGGCCCCTGAGGGGTCCGCCGGAACAGTGTAGAGCTGAGCTCGCCAGCCACTTACACATTCATTACTGAGCATCTCAACTGATGTTCTAACCTCGTATTGAATAGACTGGGCCCGCCCTCAGTTCGCGATACCGATGTCTGCCGCTGTTCGCTTTCCTCGACCGCCATAATTTCTTGTTGTCTGGTCGGATCCCGACGCTGTCGATGTGAATGCAGCGGCGTTGATATCTGCTGATTCAGAATCCGAATTCCTTAGAACGTGCCAAGTACTGATGAATACACGTTGTGGACGTACATGATGCGTATAGGTACCGGGGGCGGTGTCATCGTGCGAAAGTCCGTAGGGTCGGATAAATCGTCCACAGTCGAAAATCTCACTCAGTATAATGATAACAGTAATTTTCACCAAGCTATGACGGGCAGAGATTCTAAAACGGGATTTTTGGGACAAAACTATTAGGCTCTATTATAATTACATCCCCCCCCCCCCCCCCTCCTTTATGTATTTTGAACTGTCAAAACGTGATGCGAAACGACCCAAAACTTGGGTCGATCGCTTCATGAAAATAGCGCCCTGATCATCGCTCACAAATTTCGTCACATGCAAGGCTTTTCAAAACTGTCCCCCCCACTAGGAAGTTTATGGATGTTGTAATTGAACCTATTGATGGTTTGATGAATGCATATTTGATGATATTGGTTTATTATTTTCAATAATGAACCAATAATTTTATCAATAATGGAAAAAAAAGAAAAAAATCAGCCCCTCTTCAGAATTTGATTACTTTCAAGGTACCTAGAATCCAAAAATGGAATAAAAACGCTGCAGATTATTACTCAACGGTCTATTATTTACTCGTTATAGATCCTCCTTCAGCGTAGATCACTGTTGCCTGTGGTCAGTACGTACCCTCGCGCTCCCCCCAAGAAAGCCCTAAATCGAGTACCGGAGCCGGCCTGGGAATTTGTTTCATAAAAATGCGCGGGATTCAATGTCAGCCATTAATTAATTGTTGTTATTCATGAAGCATAAGGAAAATATTAAACCGTTGTGTAATAAGTTGCCTGTATAGATCTGCGTAGATCACGGGTTTCTGTGGTCAATACCTACCGTCGTGCTCCCCCCAGGGAAGCCCTAAATCTAGTGTTGGAGCCATCCCGGGAATTACATTTCATAAAAATGCGTGGGATTCAATAATTCTATCATTAATTATTTGTTCTTATTCATGAAGCATAATGTTTGTTCACGTTCCAAAAGTACCTATCAACAAAATCCAAAAGATCAATCATTATTCAAATGGAATAATATCACAGAACAACCAACTCGACTTCATACAGCCATCCGTGATTATAATCGAATCACTAATCAGTTGCCCGATTTTGCTCAAGTTTGGCAGGTAGTTAGGGTGTAGCTCCCAGATAGTCCCCCGCAAATTTACGACCGATCGGTTCGTTGGTGTGGTCGCTGCGCATGCTCAAACGCTGAAATCCGAGGCCCTGAATTTCTCAATCAGCTGCCGGATTTTGCTCAAACTCGGTGGGTATATAAATTATAGCTCCCAGATGGTCCCCTACGAATTTCAGACCGACCGGAACGTTGCTATGGCCACTGCGCCTGCTCAAAGTACTTAATTTCCCACTAATTAATGGCCTAGTTAGGTATATTATTACAGTGTTAATTTATTATTAGGGATCCTTCATCTTATTACGTAATCGTCATACGTTTAATTGATCCATGCGAGATCTATGTGGCATTAAACTTGGCAGACTCTTTTTTTTATTTTTTTTACTAATTATTGTGGTGTGGGGGAGGGGGGGGGGTTGTGATCAGGGGCGCCATTTATGGGGGGCAGGGGGGGCCTAGGCCCCCCCCCCCCCCAAGGAATTGATAAATAATGAAAATGACTACTGGAGTTATCTAGAATATCATAGCCTTCTTTTAAAAAGTTATTCTTTTAAAAAAGAATATTTTGAATGAATATTATTGGAATGTAGCAATGCTAATTTAATGAATTGAAAAATGGTACTTTGATTTTGTATGTATTTATTCTTTTATTGAAACTTTAAATATGTAAAAGGAAGCATAAAATTAGCCTACATCTAAATGTAATATTAATTTAAACAAATTTGCGGGGGAAAAAACCCTGGACCCCCTTTCCTTAGTAGATATATCATACCCCCCATACCCCCTGGTGTTTGCCCCCCCCCCCCCCCCAACAGTTTCGTGAAATGGCGCCCCTGGTTGTGATTTAACCTCAGGATTGCGGCAGGTGTTAGTTCAGGTCTGGGCGGCCCTGGTTGAGCGACAATATTTTGTGGTGGTCTTGTTGAGGACAGGACGCAGTAATGTTCCTTCAACAAAACAACCACTCTGATCACCACAAGGCAGGAGAGCCCGACAATGATGTTCCGTGGTACGCGAAAATCCGATTTGGAAAAGGGCATGTTCTTCTGTTGCTGTTTTACAACATAAGGCCCCTTTGCACGATCAATATTATTGCGCAATATTCCGTATTGTGCAATATTGACCGTGTGCTGCCGATACGTATAAGGTTTGCGCAATAAGTACTATTGTAAATATGTATATATATACTATTGTATATATTGTATTGGTATTGAAGAAAGTCAGTAAGTTTCAATATTTATTGGAGCTTCCTCAATAATTATATTGCATCGTGTGCGGGCTACCTGTATTGCGCAATATTCTGTCAGTCGATCCTGATGCGTCGAAGCTTGCGGACCCCTCCACCTCGTTGTTTACCTTATAACCGTTTCACTATGTCCGAATAACACGGTGACCTATATGCAGGGCAAAGAAGAACAGAGGTGTTTTTTGCTCAGGTGCTTTGAGGTAGGTAAGTAGGTAGTGAATGCGAGTGATGAGCATCGTTTAGAAACCATTGAGAGCCACCATCGATTAAAATATCGAAACAAACCATCGATAGCGAAAAATATCGGTATCAATATTTATCGATAGTTCACTATCGATGAGTTACCATTCGAATATCAGAAATCAAAAAAGCTCTATAAAAATGACGCGTTTTATTGTCTGTACTCAGCGTTTAATTTCATAAATTTATATCAGAT
>OX940974.1:49459264-49541104 GCA_954871275.1 Leptopterna dolabrata | reverse complement strand
ATTCGGTATCCTCGCCCTAAAAAACTTGGAAAACGATACCTCACACGCTCACGTTACTAGAACACCAAAAAACCCTATTTTTACACCCATTTTTCACCCATGACACCCTTGGGTACATTCCGATCGGGTTGCAAAGTTTTGGGACAAAACCAGGACTCGAATGGAGCCAGTGTGCTAAAGAACAAATTTTTTAGTCCGAAAATAAAGTAGATATGGATGATACGGCGGACGGCGTATGGACATTGCATTTTGGTTTATCATTCTGTGAATAAAACACCTATGCATTCGATCAGCAAAATTTTTTTTGTAACGCCCCTTCAAAGTGTTTTCTTTTACGTTTCAAGGTGCGTAGATTCCAAAAATGCAATCAATGTCCGTCGTCGTACGCCATATATCATCCATATCTCTACTTTATTTTCGGTCTGAAAAATTCGCTCTTTCGCACACAGGCTCCAGTTGTGTCCCGAAACTTTGCAGCCCGCTCGGAATATACCCAAGGGTGTTATGGGTGAAAAACGGGTGTAAAAATTGGTTTTTTTGGAGTTTTGGTAACATGAGCTTGTGAGGTATCGTTTTCCATGTTTTTTAGGACGAGAAGACCGAATTTGAAGTCGATTTTGACCAAAGAGTGGAAAATTGAGGTTCTAACGAAGTTTCAGCCTTAAATTTACATTAATATTTGGTCTAAAATCGTCGTTCTTCCGCACACAGTTTGGATCCCATTTGGCTCCTAGTTGTGCTCCGAAGCTCGGCAAACCGATCAAAATACACCCATGGGTGTTAGGGTGAAAAATGTGTGTAAAAATAGGGTTTTTCTAGGATTTTTGAGGTATTAGTGAACATGAGCTTGCGGGGGGGCGGGGGGGTCTGTTGTTGTTTGTCTGTCTGTGAAGAATTGAGGTGTAACGAAGTCTGAGCTCCCCACATTATTTTTTATGTGTAAAAAACCTGGGAAATTGCCTCAAATCACCATAAATTTGTATAATAACACTAGAATAGTATCAAGAGGTGCATCAAGACAATTAAGTGGCACTATCAATGATCTAGGATGATTTGTTTATTAGAGAGAGAGAAAACATGGAAGAAACAATCAACTTATCCTAGCTAACATATATGCAGATATGTCCAATACATATAATAATAAACTCGTGTGACAAGGACTTCACAGCGTTTTTGGAATCTACGCACCTTGAAACGTAAAAGAAAAAAGTTTGAGGGGGTGTTATAAGAAAACTGTTTGCTGAGTGAATACATAGGTGTGTTAGTCACAGAATAATAAACCAAAACGGAGTTATTGAAAGGCTGTCTATTTCCACTAACACACGAAAAATACACCGCTATACCGGTTTTGGTCATCAAACCATCTTCAGTAAGAAACAATAACAACAACAGTAACAAACAACACTACGTTACTGTTTGTTAATGACGATGGTTTGATCCTCGTAACCGGTATAACAGTGTATTTTTCGTGTATTAGTGGAAATAGACAAACTTCCAAAAACTCCGTTTTTCTTTCAGATGGGTTTCCACGATTTCACCACGAGTGATTTAGTTCGTACCCAACGTTTCAAGCCTTGAAACGTCAGCGAATTAGTCCTTCAAGTTAACAATAAAAAATAACAATCTGCTCATTAAATTGGGTTAAGTCATTCAGTAAATCATGCTCGAATGGGAAATTCGACTACTCGTTCCTTTTTACCAGTAGGTAGCCATAAATCTTCGATAACAACCTAGTAATAACGAACAAACAAACCAAGTCCAGATTTTGAGGGAACAATTTAATCAATCTTGAAATATGGTGAGCGCAAATGGATTTATGTCGAATTTAGTGGCATAACACTTCCTGGTTCATTGAAGGCGGTTCAGGTCTATAGCTAAACTGTTTCCCTGGAAATGGATAGTGATGTGGCAAAATAAGTAGCCTAATCGAACAGGGAAATTAGGAGTGATGGAGATTTCCTACCACACCATGTCCATTTAGGCCAACTAATTTTACCACATCTCTACCGAGTTTTATCTGGGATCTATATTTCGGGATGCCCAACCCAATTATTAGAGAAAATGGTTTAGTTCTACCAACCACATTGTAGCCAACCAATGAAACGGCGAGACCTAGAGCCCCGACTGCCTCACTCAAGCCCAGGTAAATTATCGCCATAAGCAATTACCGCGGCGAAGCTCCACCAAGTGCAGTACTAAAAGATATCCAGCAGAATTAGCTATCAGCCGCTATCCAAGGGAAAGCGGGCAATTCACTTATCTACATGGGAAGTAGTAAATCACCTACAACGGATAACAGTCACAGTTCGAACCGTACAAAAAGATATAAAATCAAACGTTATAGAGGAAAAAAAGAGGTAGCGAAACCTGTTCCGATCCAACGGGTTACTCTCCACATCATACGGGTTACATTAAATTTCGTTCGTCTATATTACAAGGAGACAGCTTTTTCTACTTTCCCAAGGTATCCGTCGCAACAAGCATGTTCACAATTTGTTACATGCCATCAACGCGTGAGAGAAACGAAGACAGAATTATTCGGAAGTCCGTGATTGCAGTCAATAATTTCTCCAAACATTTTCATATTACGTACTGCTTCTCCATTTCACTTTAATAGGTACGTAGAAGTAGATATCTATAGTTTTTTGAGCTCAGTAGGATACACAATGCAAAGGATGGAAGCCACTACCAAGTACCGTTTGTCGGGGAATCAACTGACGATCAACGGAAGGAAATGTTATCTCGATACTGGAGTACCAGAAAGATCAAAACAAATATATCACGGTAATCCAACAACCTCTCAGGGCGGAGAACAATATCGTCGTGTTCACAAGTCAAACGGACCGAATGGCTGAGAGACGGGAACACCAACAGAAAATAGTGGCTAAGTCTACCTAGTAATAAGCAACAAATTATTAACTTCATATTCGCCTGGTGTAACAACATCTAGTACTTGAGTGTTCTCTCAAATATTTTCAAATTTAGCCTTGATTAAAAAAAAAAATCATGTACCTACCTCATTCTCAAAATTCAACCCGAATAGAGCACTAGTTCACGATTATGGGAATTAACTGACAGAATTTTATTTCAGGAAAAAATACTTGGGACTATCAAAACGGACTTTCTCCACCCCAAGTCATCATCCTGCAACGGTATGGTGAGTCCGAAGTATTTGTGATTTTTAACTACACGTGTTCCTACGATTACTGAAATAAATACACCCAAAAACACAATAATTTGACCTTCTTTTCGAGAAAAACTTTTTTACTTATAATATATATTGAAAATCCGCTGTCTTGCTGCCGATTGGTAAGTTTTCTATACATACCTAAAACACTTGGATACCTAAAACATTGTTTCTTCAGCGGTATATGTTGGACCCTCATTCAACGGACATCAATCAAGAGTTGCCGTTGATATTGATCATTCACGTTTAATGTTGATGATGCTTATGATACACTCACGGTCTAATCTGAAAGTTAATGAAGCACCTAATATAAGTAGGAAGGTATTTGGACCACTATCTACATGGTTCTATCAACTCTACCGGTTTTGTGTTAGTGTCTCCTAATGGTACCCATAAAATAAAACAAAAACAGCTCCTAAATAGGAGACTGTTCCATAAACTCTCCTACAATTATCTCAATAGGCACCATCGGAGTTTGAGTTAATGTGGGCGTAATATTGATGAGATAGGGATATAGGTGAGGTATCGGGAGAGGTTTCACGTTTTCCCACGCGCGAGAACTATTGCGGACCCGAAGTCAGTGAAAATTATTTGGTGACCGACCTAATAATAACCCTGTTGAAAAATTCAACTGCCAAGAAAACCTCCTCAGTCGCAAAAGGGTGAAGAAATAAATGAATATTTACATTTTCCCGCCAACGTACCATGCTCTTGGATGTGTATATGGCTTTACCTCCCCTATTTTTATCGACACCCCCCCCCCCCCCCCACAAACCGCTGTTTTTAACGCTGTTTGGCGTTTGAGCTTTTTGCATGGAGAGACAAAAGCTGCCCGCCAAACATCATTCAGAGAAACAGTGAAACATGGAAGGGGTGGTCTATACGCACATCCAAGAGTGAGCGTGCTATTTTGGCGAGCAAAATGGATATCAATCCTTTGATGCCTGAGGAGAGGTTTTCATGGCTAGTAAATCTTTACATCAGGGTTGTTTTTGGATGGATATCACATCTTTTTGCGTTGATAATTTTTTGGTTACCTATATGGTCAGAAGATCTGATACCATCAACTATCCAGTTGAGTCCAATACAAAGAACTAATCGATTAAAAGTAAAAATACGCTGCGAAGTCCTAGTCACATGGGTTTATTATTCTATTGGACATACCTACAGGAATTCTGGCTGTTCATTTATTGTTTCTTTCATGCAAAATAATTTAAATAGCTATTTCTGACTGTTTCCACGAATTTGGGCGCCCAAAACACAAATTAGGTAGGTACGCTCTTTTTTGATTTATTACTCTGTGAATACACCTATGTATTCGCTCAGCAAAAAATTTTTATAACACCCCCTCAAACTTTTTTTCTTTTCCGTTTCAAGGTGCGTAGATTCCAAAAATGCAATGTCCGACCGCCGTACGCCGTATCACGTGTACCGGCTTCATTTTCGGTCTAAAAAATTCGTCCTTTCGCACACATGTTCCACTTGGGCCCTAGTTGTGTCCCGAAACTTTTCAGCCCGATCGGAATATACCCAGGGATGATATGAATGAAAATGTGTGTGAAAATAGGTACTTTTTGCGTTTTAGCAACATGTTGGTAACATGAGCTTCTGAGATATCGTTTTCCATGTTTTTGGGGACGAGAAGACGTGAAGTCGATTTTGACCAAAGAGTGGAAAATTGAGTTCTACAAAATGTTCAGCTCCCAAAATTGATTTTTTTATGAGTGAAAAACCTCGGAAATCGTCTGAAATCACCATCAGTTTGTATAAAACACTGGAAAAAATGTCAACACGTGGATCAAGACGATTGAATGGCACTTACCAATGATCAAAGATAGTTGGGGGGAAACAAAATTTAAAAAAAGAGCGTACTTAATTTGTGTTGGGCAAAAATTAATGGAAACCATCAGAAATAGCTATTTCGATTATTACGCATGAAAGAAACAATAAATGAACAGCCAACATTTCTGCAGGTATGTCCAGTAGAATAATAAACCCACGTGGCAAGGACTTTGCAGCGTTTTTTCTTTTTCTTTTTTCAAATTATCTTTGATCATTGATAGTGCCATTTAATTGTCTTGATTCACCTGTCGACACTTTTTCTAGTGTTAATATACAAATTGATGGTGATTTCAGACAATTTCCCAGGATTTTGACCCATAAAAATCGACTTTGGGATCAGAACCATTGGTAGAACCTCAATTTTCCACTCTTTGGTCAAAATCGACTTCATATTCGGTGTTCTTGTCCCAAAAAACATGGAATAATAAACAGATAATTTTTCATCCTGCTTTCTTCAAATTTTGGTTTATTATTTTCAATAGAGCATAAAAAATGTGTAACCCCCCCTCAAAATTTGATGGTTTCCGTTTCAAGGTATGTAGAATCCGAAAATGCAATAAAAAAAACTACTGTCCGTCTGCCGCACGCCGTACTGAGCACTTTTCTTAGTTACCATGAACCGAAATTGACGAAATTCGGGTTATAGGTCCCGTTCGGGGTCTAGTTGGTCCTCGAAGCTCGGCGTTACTGTCAGTCTCCTCTAAGGGTTTCAAAATAGGGGTTGAAATTTTCAGAACGCCTAACTTTTTTTACGTGAATCTTTTAGCGGTTTAAATAGTTCTTGAACTTTTTTTGAGACCACCCGGAGCATTGTACCTCCTGCCGCCGTTCCTTCACGGTAAGGCCCCCAAGTTTGCACCAACTCGCTTGGTCAACAGGAGGGTGAATCAAATTGTATACATTCAGCCCAAATATCATCATAAGGGAGCATCTGATTATAATCACGGATGGCTGTTTGAAGTCGAGTTGGTCGTTCCGCCATATTATTCTATTTGAAAAACGCTGCAAAGTCCTTGTCACATGGGTTTATTATTCTATTGGAGTTCTACAGAATTGTTGGCTGTTCATTTATTGTTTCTTTCATCCGTAACAACCGAAATAGCTATTTCTGATGGTTTCCATTAATTTTGGCCCAACACAAATCTTTTACTATCTTTGATCATTGATAGTGCCATTTAATAGTCTTGATCCACGTGTTGACACTTTTGGTTTATTATTCTGTGAATAATACACCTATGTATTCGCTCAGCAAAAAATTTTTATAACACCCCCTCAAAATTTTTCTATTCCGTTTCAAGGTGCGTAGATTCCAAAAATGCAATGTCCGTCCGCCGTCCGCCGGATCACGTGTACCGGCTTCATTTTAGGTCTAAAAAAGTCCTTCTTTCGCACACAGGCTCCATTTGGGCCCTAGTTGTGTCCCGAAACTTTTCAGCCCGATCGGAATATAGTACCCAGGGATGTTATGAGTGAAAATATGCACAAAAATAGGTACTTTTTGTGTTTTAGTAACATGTTAGTAACATGAGCTTTTGAGGAATCGTTTTCCATGTTTCTGGGGACGAGAAGACCGAATATGAAGTCGATTTTGACCAAAGAGTGGAAAATCGAGGGTGGGATTAATAGTCCGTACTTGAGGGTCAGTAGCACTCAAGTATTGGAAGATGAGCCCTCAAGTCACCAATCGGTATTAATAAACCGCACTTGGGAACGTCAGCCCCTCAAGTCTATTCGAGACTCCGCTCCTACAGCCAGATACTCAAGTAACCGCCATAGGTACCTTGAGTGAGAGTCTTATCAGTTTAGCGTCGGTGTTTCATTGTTATCAGTTCGTTTTCATTAGATTAACGTTAGGAATATTGTTTTCATTACATATTATTATTATTATTATTATTTAGATATACGTCTTACCTTTTCATTTTTTATTAGATACAGATTTACGTTAGGTATATTATTATTCATTGCTACAATGGAATTCGACGAATATGATGACAAGTATGACGACTATCTGTATACAAGTTGCAGTACAAACTGCCTAACACTCTTCGCATAGTACCGGCCTGGGCTTTACTGCACAAAATTGGGCTGCGGGAAGGGGACAGGTGGAAATGCGTTTAAACATCGACATTTTTCTAATGAGATATTAAATACTGTTACAAAATAAAATGCAATAAAAACAACGCTGTTAAAAAAATAGAAAAAACACTATTTATTTTTCAACAGGTCGCAACTTTGCCATAACTTCTGTTTCCTCAAACATTTTTCTAGCCAACAGTATCGCATTTTCTTTCTTCTCTATGCCGAGATCTAGGTTATTTTTTAGCAGATTGTGAAGCACCTCATTTTGCTCGTACCTACTTTTTGGTTTATTATTTTCAATAATGAACCTGTGGAATCGAGCATGAAAAAAATTGTAACCCCTCCTCAAAATTGGATGGTTTACGTTTCAAGGTATGTAGATTTCTTAAATTCAATAAAAAAAATTGCTGTCTGTCAGCCGTACTTAGCACTTTTCTTAGTTACCATGAGCCAAAATTGACGAAATTCTGTTTATAGGTCCCATTCGGGGTCTACTTGGTCCTCGAAGCTCGGCATTACTGTCAAGTCATCTCTAAGGGGTGAAAAAAACCTTTTTTTACATGAATATTTTTAAGGTTTTAAATTTACGAATTTTTTGAGACCACCCGGAGCATTGTACGTCACAGTAAGGCCCCCAAGTTTGCACCGACAGGCTTGGTCAACAGGAGGGTGAATCAAATTGTATACGTATACATTCAGCCCAAATATCATCACCAGGGAGGAAGCACCTGATTATAATCACGGATGGCTGTGTGAAGTCGAGTTGGTTGTTCCGCGATATTATTCCGTTTGAAAAGTGAAGGCTGTTTTGGATTTTGTTGATAGGTATACTTTTGCAACTTGAAAAATCGTTTGAAGTATTACTGATGGGCAAATTATTACACAACGGTAAATTATAGTACCTACACAGAAGGGGCATCTATGCAGGTAAATTATTACACAGCGTTTTATTATTTGCCTTATGCTTCATGAATAACTGCAAATAATTAATTATTGAATTATTGAATCCCGCGAATTGGTAGGAAACTTTAATTCCGGGGCCGGCTGCAGCACTCGATTTAGGGCTTTCCTGGGGGGAGCTCGAGGGTATTGACGCAGAAAACAGTGATCTACGCAGAAGGGGCATCTATACCTACAGGTAAATAATGAACCTTTCTTTGTGTAATAATTTGCAGCGTTTTTTGTTTTCAAGGATGACATCCTTGAACATTGTTCTTCCTTCTCAATACCACCTCCCTTAGGACGAACTTCTCGTCTTCGGTGAATACCGTACGTTTCGGTTTATTTTCCATCATTTTGGAAAGGAAGTCAAGCGAAAACCTCGGAAAATGTAAAGGAAAACACACGATAACCTGGTAAAAAGTAACCTCCCTAGAAGAAAACCTCTTCTTCTTCTTTTCTATTTGCTGTCCTCACGGAGATGCGCCATGGTGGATACGCAGTTTGAAAGGAAACCTTCTTCATGGTAATCTCAAGTACAATCCAAACTCACTCAGGTAAGTGAGAGTCTCACTCCGTCTATTAATACCACTCCCGAGTTCGTCACTGACTTGAGGCGCTCAGAGACTTCCGCGAGTGTGAGTGACACTCACACTTGAGATCGGTCTATTAATCCCACTCCGAGGTTCTACCAAATGTTCAGCACCCAAAATTGATTTTTTATGCGTCAAAAACCTGGGAAATCGTCTGAAATCACCATCAATTTGTATATTAACACTGGAAGTAGTATCAACACGTGGATCGAGACGATTAAATGGCACTACCAATGATCAAAGATAATTTGGGGGAAAAAAGGAGCGCACCTACCTAATTCGTGTTTTTAGGGGCCAAAAATGGTGGAAACAATCAGAAATAGCTATTTCAATTATTTCACAATAAATAAACGATAACTGAACAACCAACATTTCTGTAGGTATGTCCAATAGAATAATAAACCCATGTGACAAGGAGTTTGCAGCGTTTTTCCAGTGTTATTATACAAACTGATGGTGATTTCACACGATTTCCACGGTTTTTCACTCATAAAAAATCAATTTTGGGAGCTGAACATTTGGTAGAACTCAATTTTCCACTCTTTGGTCAATATCGACTGCATATATTATTCGGTCTTCTCGTCCCCAAAAACATGGAAAACTATATCTCAGAAGCTCATATTACCAACATGTTGCTAAAACGCAAAAAGTACCAATTTTTACACACATTTTCACTCATAACACCCATGGGTATATTCCGATCGGGCTGAAAAGTTTCGGAACACAAGTTGGACCCAAATGGAGCATGTGTGCGAAAGAACGAATTTTTTAGACCGAAAATGAAGCCTGTACACGTGATACGGCGTACGGCGGACGGCGTACAGCGTACGGCGGACGGACATTGCATTTTTGGAATCTACGCACCTTGAAACGGAAAAGAAACCTCGGCGCTTCGCGCCTCGCCAGGGGGGCAAGCCCCCCTGGACCCCCCGGATGCTTACCGTTTGGAGCCTGCGGCTAAAAATCGAGAAACATGGAACATGCTTTAGCTACGTCTTCTTTCTCTGTTTGTTTTTTTATTCGAAAAATGTGATCAAATACGAGGTTCTTGCACAACTATAAAGGTTTATAGCACTTATGATTACTCACTACTTCTCAACTCACTATTTCTCACTACTTCTTATAGTTGTCATGACGGCAATGGATACGATGTATGTTTTCTAATTAGCTTCCCTGGTAATGAAGCTTCGACCCTCGCACATAAGATTGTTTACTAACCATTTATAACATCGCATTGTTGGATTAATATCTCGTAGATAAATATAAAACTGCGACATAAATGCGTGATAAATCGAGAGCTTTCCAACGAATGGAGAACGATTTTTGTCCGATGAAAACTAAAGAAGTTTCATTTCCCTAGAAACGACTCGGTTGTACGTGAAAATCATTAAACAATCACCCATTTTTTGTGACCATTTTTTGTGACCAATTTTTCGTGACACATTCCGCGTGACATTTTTCGGCTAGTTAGTCCAAGGCTAAAGCATGTTCCATGCTAAAAGTTTGAGGGGGTGTTATAAAAATTTTTTGCTGAGCGAATACATAGGTGTATTATTCACAGAATAATAAACCTAAATGAAGGCTGTTTTGGATTTTGATGATAGGTACTTTTGCAACTTGAACAAACGGTGAAGTATTTTTGATGGGTTAACTTTCAGACAATGGTAAATTATTACACAACGGTTCATTATACCATCTAAATAGAAGGGGCTGCATTTTGTTGATAGTACTTTTGCAACTTGAACAATCGTTGAAGTATTATTGATGGGCAAATTATTACACAACGGTAAATTATTAAGCCACGATAAATTATTACACAACGTTTCATTATAGTATCTACGTAGAAGGGGCATCTATGCTGGTAAATTATTACACAACGGTTTATTATTTACCTTATGCTTCAATAATAACTGCAAATAATTAATTATTGAATTATTGAATCCCGCGAATTTGTAGAAAACTTGAATTCCGGGGCCGGGTCCAGTACTCGATTTAGGGCTTTCCTGGGAAGGAGCATGAGGGTAGGTATGGACCACAGAAAACAGTGATCTATGCAGAAGGGGCATCTAGACAGGTAACTAATAAACCGTTGTGTAATAATTTGCAGCGTTTTTTAAATTAAAAAAAAGAAAACGTTTTTTCAATTCTTCCTTTTAATTTTTTGTAAACGCGCTGCAGAGAACTACACAGCGTTCCAAACTCAAAAAAAAAAATTAACCTTAATTTGCACTGTTTTCAAACAGTTATAACTCGGCTTCTAATGAACCGATCGGGTTCAGATTTGGGCTCTTCCTTAGGGAGCCGCAGTGAACAAGTGCGCCAAATTTCAGCTCTTAAAACCCTATCTACCTAGGTACTCCTAAAAACAAATGGCACCCGATGGTCCCGAGGGTGTACGAGTCCTCGGGGGCCCCTCGAAAACACTTGTACGCAAAATCAAAACCGGTGACCCCCACGGGACCGTGTTGAGGAATGGCCTACTTATTATCTCGTGTAAACAGTGTTCTTGGTATCTTCGAGTTTTTCGGTTTCTTGGCGGGGGGAACGCACCCTAGATGTCACAGAAACCATATGATTTCGGTGGATATATAGTCACCAAGCAAAATCGAATTCATACAGGGAAGCACATGAACTTTTCTGGTAGAATATTCCTTCCTATCGAAGAAGAAAATATGTAAAAATATGTAAGGTATAAAAATTCAACATGATTTACAGCGGGCCAACTTCCGAAGATCACGTCGCAATTTCACGTTTGGTTTGCTATATAAGGAATTTAGAAAGCTCATGCAAGCCGTGGAATGGCAGCAGTCGAATGGCAAGGCCGTGATACCGTGGTACACTTATGTATATACATTCGGCAGTTGACTTGCAGTGACGATGGACAACAACTCACTGTTAGGGGGTTAACAGCAACCAATATTCTGGAAGACCTATCAAACTCCAATTGTGTTTCTTGAGGCAGATGTGAACATGATGGCCATGAAATCATGAGAGCTCGTATGACAAAAGATGGAGAAGGCAGGACTTATTATAAAACGTCAGGATCGTGAAGGTTGGTCGGTCGGGACGAGGAATGCAGAGCGTGTACATCCACCCCAGCACTTCAACAGCCGCGCCGTGTTAAATTGAATCATTCCGAGGGTCTCATAATCTCAACACATAACCTTCGGGCCGAAGAGGGTTCTCAATCTCGGGCCGGCCCCGCCAACCCCCCCAACGAGGCCTGCTCTATGAAATCGAACAATCACTGTGGTTTCATAAATATAATATATAGTGGGTAGTATTTTCATACATTTGCCGAATTTCCTATATTATCAATAATGTAGACCGATTCTATTAGGTACCCAAAAGAAGAGTGACCCAAATCAGTCGCACTCCTCTATTATCAAACAGCAGCTTCTGGAAATTAACCTACTGTTAACATCGTGTAGCTGTCACGGTTGTAACATAGCTTCTCCTCACATTTCCATAAAAACGAAAAGTACACAACAATAAAATGAGAGAGATTAACGATGATGTAGTAGCACTTTAGTTCGGTTAATCTTTAGCATGGATGTGTAAGTACTCCGGGTGTGGTCCACTACAAAAGTAATGACGCTTAATGAATGACCCATGTTTGATAGTGTATGAGCAAGATAGGGAGTTTGATGGTTGGCTTAACATATAGCTATTTCCAAGGTAAAATAAGTTTGAAGCTTGATGACTTGATAAGGGAACTTGAACATGAAAGGACTCATGAAGCCGTTTTGACTGCATGAGAAATGGGACATGATAGTGGTTCCTCAAACTTGCTTGATCATGCGTGTACAACTTCTGGCAGTACAAATTTACAAATGTCCCTCTAATAAGTTTGATAAACTGGCTTGCTACTTGATATGCTTGACAAGGCGCGCAAACCATTATGTACAAGGATTTCTGTTTAATGATGATAATGCAACATTGCATGGTATTTTCATCATGGCTTCAAACTAGAAACTTATCAAAGTAGGTAAGTCAACCGATTCCCGACTATTAATTGAACGGATATTACTACATCTGTAGTTGCGTTTCCAGCAATTCACCGACAACTTTTCCGTATCATGGTTGAGTGAACGGTATTTAGTGAGATACTGCGTTTCTCCAGAAGGCTTGACCTTACACTGGTTGCCCAGGTCACAAGCAGAGGAGAAACTGCCAGCCCATTACAGCGCTCTAAGGAAGGTTTCAAATCTGTACGAGAACTATCCCCCAAAACCCTTCAAGTTCTTTTCTCAAGTCTAATAGTGAAATCAACTCTCCAATAACCAAAACTTACTCGCTGATAAGTAATGTACCTATTCACCAAGTAATCTCGCCAAATAAAACCAGTCGATACCGAAAACAACCAATACCTCGCAGAAACATTACCACAACTTCATCGCGATCCCTCCTCATTCATGTAGGTATTCTTATTTTAGAGCTAAAATGGAATGCAGGAAGGAGGTAGATAATGACAGACACACAGTTTTACCCCACAGATGGAGTACAGGTGCGAAGACAGCTGTAGGGATTAGGTTCATCTCCGCAACCTACTATTCCAGCTGAAGAGGATGGGATAATCAGTATATTCATGTGTTAATTGCGCTAAGCACGTCAAAATAACTTGACTTAGATGGTTGACGCAGACGAACAAATTCACAGCGAATATTATTAATTCGTGTATACATAAAACGTGGCAAATCCCTACACAAACGGATTATTATTTTGTATACAACACCCTTCTGTTACACATCACAGCTCTATGTACAGCACACCCTTCTGTCACAGAACACAGCTCTTTGTATAGATAACCCTTCTGTAGATCACAGCCCCACCGTAGTTTAGTACCTATCCGCCACTACAAATTAACATCATGCTTTGAATGTTCAAGCAGTAGCTAAAATGGCAAGAGGAAACACAAATGTAATTCTTAAGGGAAACTGGTGACGTGAAGTGAAAAATATTCGTTCCCGGAACCAGGATTCGAACCTCAGATTTTAGTTGTACGAGCCCGACGCCTAGACCAATCCGCTACAAGGTGAAGTGCGTTCTCAACCCAGCTTCATGCCAGCATACGCTCTGCTCTTTAGGGCAAATTTCAAAGCAAATTTTATGGCGACATCTAGAATGCTCCAGATGGCCTCAAAAATTAAAAAAAAACTATTTAAAAATGCGAGAAAACCCAAACCTCTAAATAAAATTTTCCAAGATAGGGATACTCTGGATATTTCAACCCCTATTTTTCACGTCACAGAGTTGAGTGATAGTAACGCCGAGCATCGAGGACAACTAGACCCCAAATGGGACCCGCGTACCAGATTTCGTGAATTTTGATTCAGGGAACAAAGGAAAAACGCTGCGAAGTCCTTGTCACATGGGTTTATTATTCTGCTGGACATACCTACAGAAATGTTGGCTGTTCATTTCTGTTTCTTTCATGTGAAATAATTGAAATAGCCGAAATAGCTATTTCTGATCCACAATTTTGGCCCCCAAAACACGAATTAGGTACGGCGTACGAACATTGCATTTTGGTTTATTATTCTGTGAATAATACACCTATGTATTCGCTCAGCAAACAATTTTTATAACACCCCCTCAGAATTTTTTCTTTTCCGTTTCAAGGTGCGTAGATTCCAAAAACGCTGCAAAGTCCTTGTCACATGGGTTTATTATTCTTTTGGACATACCTACAGAAATGTTGGCTGTTCATTTATTGTTTCTTTCATGGGTAATAATCGAAATAGCTATTTCTGATGGTTTCCCTTAATTATGGCCCCTAAAACACAAATAAGGTACGCTCCTTTTGGTTTATTATTCTGTGAATAATACACCTATGTATTCGCTCAGCAAAAATTTTTTATAACACCCCCTCAAACTTTTGGTTTATTATTCTGTGAATAATACACCTATGTATTCGGTCAGCAAAAAATTTTTATAACACCCCCTCAAAATTTTTTCTTTTCCGTTTCAAGGTGCGTAGATTCCAAAAACGCAATGTCCGTCCGCCGTACGCCGTACACAGTACGCCGTTCGCCGTCCGCCGTATCACGTGTACCGGCTTCATTTTCGGTCTAAAAAAGTCGTTCTTTCGCACACATGCTCCATTTGGGCCCTAGTTGTGTCCCGAAACTTTTCAGCCCGATCGGAATATACCCAGGGGTGTTATGAGTGAAAATTTTGTTAAAAATAGGTACTTTTTCCGTTTTAGTAACATGTTAGTAACATGAGCTTTTGAGGCATCTTTTTCCATGTTTCTGGGAACGAGAAGACCGAATATGAAGTCGATTTTGACCAAAGATTGGAAAATTGGGGTTATACCAAAGATTCAGCTGCCAAAATTGATTTTTTATGAGGCAAAAATCTGGAAAATCGTCTGAAATCACCATCAATTTGTATAATAACACTAAAAAAAAGTGTCAACACGGGGATCAGGACGATTAAATGGCACTACCAATGATCAAAGATGATTTGGAAAAAAAATGAGCGTACCTAATTTTTGTCTTGGGGGCCAAAATTGGTGGAAACCATCAGAAATATAGCTATTTCAATTATTTCACATGAAAGAAACAATAAACGAACAGCCAAAATTTCTGTAGGTATGTCCAATAGAATAATAAACCCATGTGACAAGGACTTTGCTGCGTTTTCTCTTTTCCGTTTCAAGGTGCGTAGATTCCAAAAACGCTGCAAAGTCCTTGTCACATGGGTTTATTATTCTATTGGAGTTCTAGAGATTCTTGTTGGCCGTTAAATTTATTGTTTCTTTCATGTAGAATGGTTGAAATAGCCATTTCTGATGATTTCCAACAATTTTGGCCCCCAAAACATGCAGTAGGTACGCTTTTGGTTTATTATTCTGTGAATAATACACCTATGTATTCGCTCAGCAAAAAATTTTTATAACACCCCCTCAAACTTTTTTCTTTTACGTTTCAAGGTGCGTTGATTCCAAAAATGCAATGTCCGTCCGCCGTACGCCGTACGCCGTCCGCCGTATCACGTGTACCGGCTTCATTTTTGGTCTAAAGAAGTCGTTCTTTCGCACACATGCTCCATTTGGGTCCAAGTTGTGTCCCGAAACTTTTCAGCCCGATCGGAATATACCCAGGGGTGTTATGAGCGAAAATGTGTACAAAAATAGGTACTTTTTACGTTTTAGCAACATATTGGTAACATGAGCTTCTGAGATATCGTTTTCTATGTTTTTGGGGACGAGAAGACCGAATATGAAGTCGATTTTGACCAAAGAGTGGAAAATTGAGTTCTACCAAATGTTCAGCTCCCAGAATTGATTTTTTATGAGTGAAAAACCTGGGAAATCGTCTGAAATCACCATCAGTTTGTATAATAACACTGGAAAAAGTGTCAAGACGTGGTTCAGGACGATTAAATGGCACTACCAATGATCAAAGATAGTTAAAAAAAAAAAAAAAAAAAGAGCGTACCTAATTTGTGTTTTGGGGGCCAAAATTAATGGAAACCATCAGAAGTAGCTATTTCGATTATTACGCATGAAAGAAACAATTAATGAACAGCCAACGTTTCTGTAGGTATGTCCAATAGAATAATAAACCCATGTGACAAGGACTTTGCAGCGTTTTTGGTTTATTATTCTGTGAATAATACACCTATGTATTCGCTCAGCAAAAAATTTTTATAACACCCCCTCAAAATTTTTTCTTTTCCGTTTCAAGGTGCGTAGATTGCAAAAATGCAATGTCCGTCCGCCGTACGCCGTATCACGTGTACAGGCTTCATTTTCGGTCTAAAAAAATCGTTCTTTCGCACACATGCTCCATTTGGGCCCTAGTTGTGTCCCGAAACTTTTCAGCCTGATCGGAATATATTATTATAGTCCAACCACAACATTATTATTTCCCAGACGTTGTCACGTTGCAACGTAATGTTGCTTCCTTCAAAATTGTTCACTTCAATATATTCTACCGTGCTATACGTATCAGCTATTGATTATCTGTATTATCACGACACAGCAATTGGCGACGAGGGTAAAAGTGAGTGTACCTGCAATAGTCATCTATCAATTTACATTTTAAAATACGAAAATGATGGATGAAATACAATTCACTAGACTAATGGACATAATGACCAGAGCCATACGAGATTCGTTAACTGTAAATAACCCGCCACAAAACACAGCTGCTTCAGGGTCTGGAGATACTAACGTAAATCAAACCACACAAGTTTTATCACACGTTCCACCTTTCGAAAATTTTGACCCGAAGAAGGAAAAATTCAAATATTATCGACAACGAATCGAAAATTATTTCAGGATGAAAGAGATTTTTGAAGACAAAACAAAAAGTGCACAAATGCTTTTAAATTCAATTGGCGCAACGTATTACAACACACTTGCAGCTTTAGTTGCTCCGAGAATTCCAGCAGAACTTCAATACGACGATCTAATGAACGAACTAGAAAAGCATTTAGAACCAAAACAGAACACTCTAGTTTCGCAGCACTATTTTCTATCAACATATCAAAAAGAAAATTCCACTATCACAGAATTTGTCACAGATTTAAGACGAGATATTGCTAATTGTGAATTCACCATAAAATGTACCTGTACAGAAACTGTTTCAGCTGCCGATATTTTTCTTCGAGCCCAATTTATTCGAGGCATAAAGGATAGTTGGATAAAAGAACAAATCCTACAGTCAGAATTGGTAGACTTCAAAGATATCTTAGCAAAAGCTATTGCTCTCGAAGCTTCTAAAATAGACAGCATAGAACTTTCAAAAACACCTCCATCCATGAGTATAACAGAAGAAATACATCGAATTTCAAATCGATCAAATTACAACAGTAATTTCCAAAGAAATCGGTCAAAATCAAGCTCACGAGCAGATTTAGAGAAACTAGGACTACATAACCTGTGCCTGAGGTGTGGTCGAGATAATCATTTGTCCAAAAATTGCAGAATAGACCAAACAAAACTGAAATGTTCATCATGCAAACTAAATGGACACATAGAGAAAGTTTGTATCAAAAATCTGACAAAACCAAAGGAAACAAACATCACGACGAATCAAGTAAATCATTATGATGATCTTGGCATTCATCAGATTGTTGATATATATGATCAAACAAATTCCGGCGAAACAACGGTAGACTCAAAAAAATATTATACATCCGTAAAAATTGAAAATGTTTTACAAAAATTTGAAGCTGATACAGGAGCCGGATACACATTAATTCCCAAAGATGATTTTGAAAAATTGAACATTAAAAATCCAATTTTGCCAACGAAAGTTGCTTTCCGATCATACACGGAAAATATTTTCTTACCTTTGGGAAAAGTAAATGTCAACATAGAATATAACACAAATACCTCGAATGAAGAGATGTATATTATCCCAAAAGGATATACTCCTATTTTAGGAAGGGTATGGGTCAGAAGACTGAAAATCAATTTGAATGACATTGCCCAGTAGGAAGACACTACAATAATCAAACAGATCACGCACATTAAAAACGTAGAAGATGCCAGCCGCCTATTTCCAAAAGTATTTGAAGAAAAGGTAGGATGTGTACCAGATGTCATAATAAAATTGCAACTGCGAGAAGGAGCGAAACCGAGTTACACACCACATCGTGACGTCCCATATGCACTTAGAGACAAAGTTGAGAAAGAACTGAACAACCTCGAAGAAGCAGGTATAATTACAAAATCAGAGACAAGTGACTGGGGATCTCCTCTAGTTGTAATCCCAAAAGCTGATGGATCAGTGAGACTTTGTGTAGATTATAAAGTTGGAGTAAATGATCTGATAACAAAAGTTAACTACCCAATCAAGAAAATTGATGAAGTACTATATACACTTCGAAATTCAAAATTTTTCTGCAAACTAGATTTATATAAGGCATATTTACATTTGAAAATGGACGATGACAGTAGTATAATCCAAACAATGTCAACACATCGGGGAACATACCGAGTAAACAGACTGAGTTTTGGAGTTAAGACAGCACCAGCAGAATTCAACCGCATTATGGATCAAGTTCTACAAGGACTTCCAAAAGTCATAGCCTATTTTGACGACATTTTAATTCATGGAAATTCAAGGGAAGAATGCCAACAAAATCTCTATGTATGTATACAGAGACTGAACAAGTATAATTTACACGTTAACAGAAACAAATGTACTTTTTTTCAAACAGAAGTTGAATATTTGGGACATCTTGTAAGTCACAACAAGATCATGAAGACACCCAAACGTATAAAAGCTGTGGTGGATATGCCGAGACCAAAGGACAGACAAGAGCTTCAGAGATTCTTAGGGATGCTTACGTATTACTCTCGGTTTATACCTGACATGTCTACAACGACATATCCGTTACGAAAGCTCATGCAGAAAAATCAAAAATTCGAATGGACATCAAGTTGTGAAGACGCATACAACAAATTGAAAGCTGAAATCGTGAGTGATAGGGTGATAATTCCTTTCAATCCAGAACTACCTGTCACACTTGCCACAAATGCGAGTCCAACTGGTATTGCAGCAGTATTGTCTCACAAAATAAATAACATAGAGAAGCCAATAGCATTTGCTTCACGTGCACTGTCAGATGCTGAAAGGAACTATTCGCAAATAGATCGAGAAGCCTTGGCAATTGTGTATGGTGTAGATCATTTTTACTACTACTTGTACGGAAGAAAATTCACGCTAGTAACAGACAATCAAGCATTAACAAGAATTTTTCATCCAAAAGCTAGATTACCTAAAATGACATCAGCAAGACTCTTACGTTATGCCTCTTTCCTTGCTGGATTTGATTACGATGTTCTATTCAGGAAAGGTTAAGACAATAAAAACGTCGACTGTTTGTCAAGAGCCTCAATAAAACAGGAAGGACACTCAACTGACATGGTAATCAACCATGAAGTCCATGTTATATGTTCATCCACAATTTTCCAGATATCCAACGAAATTCTAACTCCAAAAAAAATACAAGAGGAAACAGACAAGGATGACGAATTATCGGAAGTTAAGAAGCAACTACAAACAACATCGATAGAAAATGATTACACACTTGATGACGGAATCCTCTTCAAAGATGGAAGAATCGTAATTCC
The DNA here is from genome assembly GCA_954871275.1 of Leptopterna dolabrata. Classification (NCBI taxonomy): domain Eukaryota; kingdom Metazoa; phylum Arthropoda; class Insecta; order Hemiptera; family Miridae; genus Leptopterna; species Leptopterna dolabrata. Next base: position 49,521,369 of record OX940974.1, on the reverse strand, counting down.
AAAAAGTCTGCAGGATGAAGTACTAAGAGAACTCCATGCAACTCATCTAGGTATGACAAAAATGAAGCAACTAGCAAGACGGTATTGTACGTGGAAAACCATCAACAGAGACATTGAGACGCTGGTGAAGTCTTGTGAAGACTGTTCGAGAGTAAAACACAATCCTCCAACAGCTCCAGTACACCACTGGGATCCTCCTGAAAACAATTGGGACCGTATCCATATTGACTACGCAGGGCCGTACGAAGGTTTTTATTACCTGGTCTTGATAGATGCCAAATCACGCTGGGCTGAAGTCAAGATTCATCGAGGAGCACCTAACTCAACTGTCACTATACATTTGTTGAATGACATTTTTTCCAGCCATGGTTATCCGACAGTAATGGTATCAGATAATGCTTCCATATTTACCAGCGATGAATTTCAAACATATTGTAAAATGAACGGAATAAAGCAGAAGTATATAGCACCAGGCCATCCAGCAACCAATGGATTAGCGGAACGCAACGTTCAGACGCTCAAGGATCGTCTAAAAGCCATGGTAAAAGAGAGAATTCCAATGAGCCAAAAGATACAGAAAATACTTTTGCGTTATCGAGCAACACCATTAGCCAACGGTCTATCCCCAGCGGAAATGTACCTGAATCGACAAATCAGGATAAAACTTGATGCCATGCGACCTTTCCATGAAGCAAAATCTACACAAAGAAGCAAACCGAGAACAAGAAGTCTTGAAGAAGGGGAGAGGGTACAAGCAAAATTTTATATTAACAATCAACCAACATGGAAATTTGGAACAGTACAACGAAAATTAGGGAAATTACATTACATAATCAATTTAGACGAAGGCAGATATCTGAAACGACATATCAACCAATTGAGGAAATCGGAAGTTAATAACAAAGAAGTCAGGTTTAGCAACATCCACGCACACATAGGGGAAGCAAACTCGCAAGAACAACATATTCAATTCGATCCACTATATCACTCACGAATCCAGGAATTACAAGAAGCAGTTCCTCAAGTGGGGGAGACTCGTCAAGACCGAGAGGAAATACCACAACAAAATAGAAACAAGCCAACGCAGGAGGAAATCCAAACTCAAGAGCCAACTCACCACTCACTCCGGCGTTCAACAAGAGTCAGGAGGCCACCAGCCTATCTGAACGAATACATCCTATACTGAGGACAGGCACCAAGTGGGGGAGAATATTATAGTCCAACCACAACATTATTATTTCCCAGACGTTGTCACGTTGCAACGTAATGTTGCTTCCTTCAAAATTGTTCACTTCAATATATTCTACCGTGCTATACGTATCAGCTATTGATTATCTGTATTATCACGACACAGCATATATCCAGGGGAGTTATGAGTGAAAATGTATATAAAAATAGGTACTTTTTGTGTTATAGTAACATGTTAGTAAAATGAGCTTTTGAGGTATCGTTTTCCATGTTTTTGGGGACGAGAAAACCGAATATGAAGTCAATTTTGACCAAGGAGTGGAGAATTGAGATTGTACCAGATGTTCAGCTCCCAAAATTGATTTTTTATGAGTCAAAAACTTGCGAAATCGCCTGAAATCACCATCAATTTGTATAATAACACTAGAAAAAGTGTCAACACTTGGATCAAGACGATTAAATGGTACTACCAATGATCAAGGATAATTTGAAAAAAAAAAAAAAAAAACAGGGAGCGTACCTAATTCAAGTTTTGGGGGCCGAAATTGGTGGAAACCACCAGAAATAGCTATTTCGATTATTACGCATGAAAGAAACAATAAATGAACAGCCAGCATCTCTGTAGGTATGTCTAGTAGAATAATAAACCCATGTGACAAGGGCTTTGCAGTGTTTTTGGAATCTACGCACCTTGAAACGGAAAAGAAAAAATTTTGAGGGGGTGTTATAAAAATTTTTTGCTGAGCGAATACATAGGTGTATTATTCACAGAATAATATACCAAAAAAAAGGTGTTTTCCGTAAAAAACAACGGAAGCGCCCCCGTAGATTGGCACTAAATGATAGCTCACGGAATCACCCTCAGAAGTGGTGCATCCGTAAATATTATGCGGTCACGGATGCACTCTATAAATTTATCCGTAAACTCTATCTTGTTGAAGGATCGTCAACGGAAACACCCGTGGTTTCCGTGGTGTACTATTTCGGCAAAATCAACGGATGGTCATTTTCGCGGGAGTACTCCGAAAATCCCCGTAAAAGTGTAGTGATTTCCGTTGTTAATCCTTCAACGTTCCGTCGCACGCCCGTGGTTGTACCGTGACTTTGTACGGGTCGTCATAGCCCCACCCTTGACTAACCCGCAACACTCCATCGCCTCCCCGTAGCCCATCCATGATTTTCCCGTGAATATCCGTGGACTCTCCCTAGATTTTCTCTAGCCCACCCTTGACTGTCCGTGCCCTTCCTTCACACCTTCAGTGACTCACCGTCGATTTTTCCGTGGAGCATCTGGAGGCCTATTCACTAAAATAGATAGTGGAAAGAGATTATCTATTTTGAAAATCTCCCGGGAGAGATAGTCTCCACCGGGAGACAGTCTCTTCCAATGTCTCCGGGGTTCATCTATTTTACAGAATGGCTCCAGTGACCTCAAGAAAGATATATGGATCCTAATGCATGAAAATCCCATAGTATCCATGAAGTGCGAGATGTTTGTGGCCCCGGGAGTTCAATTCCTTAATAATGAACGCATTTCTTAGTAATACCTATTCAATAGGTACCTAGCTCAATCCATACTTGGACGTTTTTACTCATGAATCGGATAAAAGTTTAAATGAAATTGAAAAAAAGTCTCAATTATAAACAGAAAAAGTCGAATTAGGGGGCTTAATGCTTGTATTATAGATATATCTACACCTAATGAACAGCCACTCTTAGGTAGGTAGGTACCTACCTCAACCCGTACTTGGACGTTTTTACTCATGAATCAATAATATATGTATATATTTTTAATGAAAACTGACTTGCCTTTATGAAATGAAAAACGCTGCAAAGTCCTTGTCACATGGGTTTATTATTCTATTGGACTCTATTGGACTTCTATTGGATTCTACAGAATTGCTGACTGTTCATTTATTGATTCTTTCATGTGAAATAATTGAAATAGCTATTTCTGATGGTTTCCACCAATTTTAGCCCCTAAAACACGGATTAGGTGCCTACGCTCTTTTTTTTTCAAATTATCTGTGATCATTCATAGTGCCATTTAATCGTCTTGATCCACGTGCTGACACTTTTTCTAGTGTTATTATACAAATTGATGGTGATTTCAGACGATTTCCCAGCTTTTTGACTCATAAAAAATCAATTTTGGGAGCTGAACATTTGGTAGAACCTCTATTTTCCACTCTTTGGTCAAAATCGACTTACTATTCGGTCTTTTCGTCCCCAGAAACATGGAAAACGATACCTCAAAAGCTCATGTGACTAACATGTTACTAAAGCACAAAAAGTACCTATTTTTACACACATTTTCACTCATAACACCCCTGGGTATATTCCGATCTGGCTGCAAAGTTTCGGGACACAACTAGGGCCCAAATGGAGCGTTTGTGCGAAAGAACGATTTTTTTAGACCGAAAATGAAGCCGGTACACGTAATACGGCGGACGGCGGACGAACATTGCATTTTTGGAATCTAGGCACCTTGAAACGGAAAAAATTTTGAGGGAGTTTTATAATAATTTTTTGCTGAGCGAATACATAGGTGCATTATTCACAGAATAATAAACCAAAAAACACCATCAAAATTACCGATGTGGTTGCGGATGAACGAGGCTATTACACGATTCATCACTGTCAAACAAACGAGAAATAGACTCTCTCTTCCGAGGAATGACACCTTATTAGCTGTCTCTCTGAAAGAGCTCGAAAATGCCAAGATGGCCGCCAACTCTCTCTTTTAGAAGTTACTGAATAACCCTGTCATGGATACTATAAAAATCTCTTCTGCCAAAAGAGACAGTCGGACCGAATAGAGATGTCTCTTTCGCTTAGTGAATAGGCCCCCAGTAAAGATCCTCGAGTCCCCGTAACCATCCGTGGACTAGCCCTAGGTGTTCTGTAGCCCACCCTTCACTGACGTGCCCTTCCTTCATACCTTAGAAAATGACTTACCGCTGATTCTTCCGTGGATTTTCTGTAGCCCACCCTTCACTATCCTCAATGCTTCCCTGCCCTTCCTTCAATGATCCGTGATTGTTCCGCAACATATTTGACAGACGGTCGAGGGGATCACGGCGGATGGTTAACGGACAGGCTAAGGAAGCGCAACCCTCCATTGCCTTTCCGTTGAGGATGCCCCCATAGAAACATACGGGCCCTTTATGAACGAGCAACGGAGAGACGCGTACCTACTACCTTCACCTCCCCGTCAACCGGTTAACGGAGACGTCGAGGCAGTGCACGTCTCTCCGTCATCCTCCTCCGTCATCTTCCGTAAAGGGTACGTAACCATCTACAGAGCACCCTTTACGGACGAGCTACTGGGGATGACGGAGAGAAGTCCGCTGCCTCAATGGCTACCACTAACCGATCGTCGGAGCGGTAAAGGAAGTGCACGTCTCTCCGTCGCTCTACCGTCAGGGATCCCTAGAAAGCCCCAATTACACCTGCCGAGTACTGGGCCGAGACAGTGCACTCGGCCGAGTAAATCGCAGTGTGATCGTCCCATACAGTACTCGGCCTAGTAAGGGGTGAGTGATTTTGGGCGAGTCAGTGAATAGAACCATGTTCTATTCTCTCGGCCGAGTAGGGACCCCTACCCCCTCCCCAACCAATCATCCACTCGCTCAGTTGCTTCTCTGCCATCCACTCGGCTAGTGTAATCAGGTTTGGCGGGCGACCGCGCCTTTTGGTTTATTATTCTGTGAATAATACACCTACGTATTCGCTCAGCAAAACTTTTTTATAGCACCCCCTCAAAATTTTTTCTTTTACGTTTCAAGGTGCGTAGATTCCATAAATCCACCGTATCATCCATATCTACTTCATTTTCAGTCTAAAAAATTCGTTCTTTAACATACAGGCTCCACTATGGCCCTAGTTGTTTCCAGAAACTTTCCATGTTTAGGTTCTAACGAAGTTTCAGCCTTAAATTTACGTTAAATCGTCTTTTTTCCGCGCACAGTTTGGGTCCCGATTTTGGAACACATTTGGGTCCTAGTTGTGCTTCGAAGCTCGGCCGCCCGATCGGAATACACCCAGGGGTATTATGGGGGGGGGGGGGGGGGGGGGGAGGAATGGGTGTAAAAATAGGGTTTTTTTTCACACCTTGTGAGATATTGTTATCCATGTTTTTTAGGGCGAGAAGACCGAATATGATGTTGATATACACTAAAGAGTGAGGAATTGAGGTTGTACGAAGGTTCAGCTCCCAATATTCATTTTTTTTATGGGTCAAAAACCGGGGCAACTGTCTGAAATCACCGTAAAGTAATACAATAACACGATAAGTAGTATTAACAAGTGAATCAACACAATTAAATGACACTATAAATGATGAGAGATAAATTGTAAAAAAAATTAAAAAAATATATAGGAGCCTAATTTGTGTTTTTGAGAAACAATAAATGAACAGCCAACATTTCGGTAGGTAAGTACTATCACTAGTAGGCAGGTACTAACCTACGGAGGGTCTGCGATTCACATAATATGTATAGAGTAGTACATATTACATTGCACAGACGGGTTATCTATACAGAGAGCTGTGATCTGTAACAGAAGGGTATTCTGTACAAAATAACAAACCGTTGTGCTGGGATTTGCAGCGTTTTAGCGAATTTTCGAAGAAAAGGAAGCTATTGTTCTCGGTCCAACATTTTTAAAACTCGAATTTCCGAAAGATTTTTATACCAAAATCCGTTTCAGACCATCCTGAATTCCCTGCCGAAAGACACCAAAAATTATATGTATATATATATATATATATTTATATATATATTTATATATGTATGTGTCATTCCAGACGATAACTCTCGAAAGAATTGAGATAAAAAGTTCAAATTTGCACGAAAAATTTGTCTTGGCAATCGACAGGCTAAGTTCGAAGATGGGCAGAATCGGGTCACCCTAAGGGGGAGTTTTGGGGAGTTTTAGGGGGGGAAAATTACCCATAAATTCCCAAAATGAAAAAGTCTGACAAGTGACACCTCATTTTAAAGGTTTTTGTACGCTGAACACGATGGTGAAATCAGAATTGCGATATCTCATTCCATTCTCAAACTGCAGCACTTTGAAGATGAAGGAACGTGGTTATTTCTTGAGATGTTCTTCCTGGTTCGTCTGCTCTAATCTGATAACGGAATGGGATATCGCAATTCTGACTTCACCATCGTGTTCAGCGTTGGAAAATCTACAAACCGAGGTGTTACTCGGCAAAAAATGGAACAAAAAATTTGTTACGTATCCAATACCTACTCTTCTGGTATTCAAAACATTTTTGATTTCCCCCTCCCCCTCCTTCCACCCCAAATTTTACTTTGCGTAAAACTACTCCTGTTTTAATTTTGTATGGTATCAAGTTGGGAAAACATTGGCCGAAAGATAATTTTCAGAAAATTTTAGGCGGAGGAGGAAGATGCCGAAAACATCGAAAATTCGCTCTTATAGCCATGCTGCATGACTGTGGGTTTTTTCTTTTTACTTCGCTGTTTCATATATTGCGCGGAACACTACAAGACGCAACTGTCTCGTCGCTGATGTAGGTGTAAACCCATTACACCTACATCGGTAGGTGTAATTAGTAAGGCCTACCGAGTAGCTCGGCCGAGTAGTCGGTGGAGTACTCGGCCGAGCTACTTCGATGGGGCGAGTGGGGTGATTACATTACGCTGGGCAGAGACGAGACAGTTGCGTTGTGTAGTGTTCCGCGTCAACAGCGCACAGCGATGTAAAAGATTAAACTCTGCCAAGTCCTTGTCACATGGGTTTATTATTCTATTGGACATACCTACAGAAATGCTGGCTTTTCATTTATTGTTGCATTCATGTAAAATAATTGAAATAGCTATTTCCGATGGTTTCCACCAATTTTGGCCCCCAAAACTTATACGCTCCTTTTTTTGGTTTATTATTCTGTGAATAATACACCTATGTATTCGCTCAGCAAAAAATTTTTATAACACCCCCTCAAACTTTTTTCTTTTCCGTTTCAAGGTGCGTAGATTCCAAAAATGCAATGTCCGTCCGCCGTCCGCCGTACGCCGTATCACGTGTACAGGCTTCATTTTAGATCTAAAAAAGTCGTTCTTTCGCACACATGCTCCATTTGGGCCCTAGTTGTGTCCCGAAACTTTTAAAAGCCCGATCGGAATATACCCTGGGGTGTTATGAGTGAAGATGTGTGTAAAAATAGGTACTTTTTGCGATTTAGCAACATGTTAGTAAAATGAGCTTTTGAGGTATCGTTTTCCATGTTTTTGGGGACGAGAAGACCGAATATGAAGTCGATTTTGACAAAAGACGCGGAAATTGAGGTTTTACCATTGGTTCAGCTCCCAAAATTGTTTTTTTTTAGTCAAAAACCTGGAAAACTGTCTGAAATCACCATCAATGTGTATACTAACATTAGAAAAAGTGTAAACAACTGAATCAAGACCATTAAATCGCACTACCAATGATCAAAGATGATCTGGGGGGGAAAAGTGTACCTATTTCATGTTTTGGGGGCCAAAATTGGTGGAAATCATCAGGAATAGCTAATTCAATCATTCCACATGAAAGAAACAATAAATGTAACTGCCAACAAGAATCTCTAGAACTCCAATAGAATAATAAACCCATGTGACAAGGACTTTGCAGCGTTTTTCTAGTGTTATTACACACACTGATGGTGATTTCAGACCATTTTCCAGGTTTTTGACTCATAAAAAACCAATTTTGGGAGCTGAACCTTTGGTAAAACCTCAATTTCCGCGACTTTGGTCAAAATTAACATAGTATTCGGTCTTCTCGTCCCCAAAAACCATGGAAAACAGTACCTCAAAAGCTCATGTTGTTAACATGTTACTAAAACACAAAAAGTACCTATTTTTGTACACATTTTCGCTCATAACACCCCTGGGTATATTCCGATCAGGCTGAAAAGTTTAGGGACACAACTAGGGCCCAAATGGAGCATGTGTGCGAAAGAACGACTTCTTTAGACCAAAAATGAAGCCGGTACACGTGATACGGCGGACGGCGTACGGCGGACGGACATTGCATTTTTGGAATCTACGCACCTTGAAACGGAAAAGAAAAAAGTTTGAGGGGGTGTTATAAAAATTTTTTGCTGAGCGAATACATAGGTGTATTATTCAAAGAATAATAAACCAAAAGTACCTATTTTTGTGCTCATTTTCACTCATAACATCCCTGGGTATATTCCGATCGGGCTGAAAAGTTTCGGGACACAACTAGGGCCCAAATAGAACATGTGTGCGAAAGAACGACTTTTTTAGACAAAAAATGAAGCCGGTACACGTGATACGGCGTACGGCGTACGGTGGACGGCGAACGGACATTGCATTTTTGGAATCTACGCACCTTGAAACGTACATAGGTGTATAATCCACAGAATAATAAACCAAAAGCCGCGGACGGAGTTGGCGGATGGATGGAAATATTTTTATTCGATATTCGTATTCTACGTCCCTTGAAACGTAGACCATGAAATTTTGATGGGAGGGGGCGGGGGGTTAAAAATTGTTTTTTATGGACTATTCCAAAGGTTCATTAATCTTAATAAAAAATAATAAACCAAAACGGAATTCAGGAAGGTGGTGGAATATGCCAGCCTCACTAGGTAGGACAATTTGATTTCAGTCACCATATCACAGTAGTAGTTGAGGTATGTATGTGCTATGCTAATAATTGGCATAGTTCTAGAGGATGATGCTAGAGGACACCGAGGAGAGCTGACAGGGCAGTCGGACGTTAAGCCCCAACCCGAAATTGCTGTTAACTTTTCACCGAGGAGTTTCAGAATCAGCAAAAACATCCCCCTCCCCCCTCACACAAGGGGGCCTTCCTTCTATATTCATAGAAGATTAATTTGCACGATCCAACTCTACATGGTTCGGAAAATAGGCTAAAACAGGAGCCAGGTAAGATACGAGCCATTTGCGACTTCTCATGACTTCTAAATAGATCATGAGATAAAATCATTGATAAAAGCGGCATTAATCCTTAACTTCCCCCTATACACAAGTCGTGTTCACTTTGTAACAATATAAAGTAGGTAGGTACCATTCAGATATTCAGCATAAAAATTACAACACCTCAACTTCCCTTATTCAGCATTAAAATTACTACACCTCATCTTCCCTTGTACAGCATAAAAATTGCTATACCTCAACTTCTTGATCAACAATCCACTTCAGCCATCTTGGTACGATCCTTGTGGGATGGATCAAACATTCCAGGCAGGAGGACGGCCCAATTTCTTATTTCCCATTACCAGCACTTTGTCTTCCTTCCAATTCCCTGCTTCCTACATTTTCCCCTCAGTGATAATATTATCATGTTGCAAAATAGGGTCATTTCGGTGGCGGCGGAGGAGGAAAAGCCACTGCTCCATCTTTTCAATGCCCCCAGATTTGTTCTCTTGGCCGTCAACGGAATCTTCGATCAACGAACTGAACTGAACGAACAGAACAAAATGTAACGTGATCGGATAAATGTCTGGGGGGAAGGCGAAATAGGTACAAGTTTTAATACTTTTCAAAAGTACGGAGTGGCCTAAAATGTGTCAAAAGGGGGCACAGTCGCTATGTGGGGCCAATTCTACAAAGGGGTATGAAGTGAATAGAGCGGTTGATAGGGCATTACCGGCCAGTGACCAGAGTACCGTTTTAAGAGGATCAACCCCCCACATGTGGTTCCAAAAGGTCCAATTATAGTGACGGTAGTTAGACTCGCCGAAGAAAACAGGAAGGGTGGGTAGGCCTTCTATCAATTATTTTGGAATATCAACGGATCTTACCGTTCACATAGGTATAGCAGATAATGAGGGGGCCATCAATACTGTCCCAAGCAACGGCGCTGCGGCTTGTTTAACAACATTTTTACTTCCTGCGACCAACCTGTCTTTTCCATTTATACATAGGTACACGTTGCTGTATAGTTTTGCTACCAAGACGGCTCCTCGGCGCCTACAATTGATGCCGCTATATCCGCAAAACACCTAATATTGGGTCTTGTGACTTGAAATTTCAAGGGTAGGTATACTCGTGTGATGTGTTTTCAATGGCGCCGGTACACATGAAAAACGGTTTTTTCGTATACCTAATCCCAGGACAGCTAGGAGTTGCTGTACAGGTTAAAGTAATAATATTATTATTTTTTAATAAATAAAAACAGCTAATATGAGAAAAATTCGAACTTAGGTAGGTACTATATGAAATTTTGAGAGTACACACACCATTGATCGTCAGAAATTGCTGTAGGTAACTATATGTTTTGGTACCATGACAACGGTACGGAGCCGGCAATGGAGCCGCTAAAGCCAAAAAAATAACTAATTTTGATTCTTAAAACTTGAAAGTTTAAGGGTATATTCGCTGTCAGAAATTTGTATACACGTTTTGGTGCCACTACGGCGCCTAGGAGTGGCTTAGAATCCCAAAAGCTGGTTCTTCTGAGTTTTGCGACTAAGAAATTAGGGAGGTGAACCCTGTATACCTCAAAAATACACATGACAATGTTCGAAGCCAACACTATGACCATTGGATCCTGTTGAATATGTGTTGGTACCTACTCTTTTCTGGATCTCGGGTCTTCTCAATTGTTTTATAGAATCTGATAACACAGGGTCCAGCTATCGTTTTTCTGGGCAACCGTGAGGCTCCTCATCAGCGGACCCACTATTAACGGAGTGGTCATACTAAGGAAGTATTGAGAGCATGGAGTTACTATCACGAGTCAGACCACAATCAGGCCACACAATCAGGCTCACAGCTATCAGGCTCACAACATCTGCCCGAAACTTGAGCACAAGATGAAGCCCTTCCAACCTCCAGCAATGGAGATTTTTCTGACGGAAGTAATTTCTACGTATGGTAAAGAAATGTTCAATCTGTGATGCACCAAACCGTAGTAAAGGAACATGGGACAACTCCACTAAATCGAAACAATGGCAGGATGGCCAGAACTCTAACGATAAAACTAAACAGCGCCCTTAAATCATCATTTTCAAATTAAATGGAATTGTATATTTATAAGGCTTAATCGTGAACTCAAAGTACGACCCAACCACAAGAAGCTGTGAACCATACATGGAATGAGGTCTGAGAACGCAAGGAAAGCACTTGGTCCAAGTTTCCCCTCGACCGACTACTTCTGAGTTTGATTCATCCATCTAGGGCTACGTTATTCAAGTGGTCGGGAATCGAACATCAATTCTTAACCCACAACAATATAGTAGCAGCACAAACAGTAAATACTGTACGCTTCCACTGTACGTATCATATGATATGTTAATGAGTCTGCGCACGTAGATATTTATTTTTCTTTATGGAAGGATTCCATCTTGATAATTTTGACACCAACCGCACTGTACCGTAGTTCTTTCTCTGTGATGTATCAATGAACCCCTCTCGCCTGGACGGGACACCCGTGCCCACTGTGACGTAGGAACCTCTGGAAACTTTGAAAATCATAGAAAAAGAACTAACTACTAATCTAGGACAGTGCGGTTGGTGTCAAAGTTCTCAGAATGAACTCTCATTGAAAAATAATATAAACCGCTTTTGTGACCCATGCGCATACCCCATTAGATCAAACATAAAGGTATCTTTTACGGCAGGACTAAGAAGAAGACTGTTACACGCTTATTTACCACCAACTATTTCACAGGAGAAATGCCAACATGCACAGGAGGTCCTACTGCATGACATAATGTCACTATTAATCAATGGACAGCTCATCCCAACTTGCATTGCTACTGACGCATCATCCCTCTCGTATGTTTCAATCATTATTATTACATGCAATGGCTCAACTACCGGTATTTCAAAACTACGGTTGGTGAATTCAGCGTATATGGGGAACAGCACTGACGATAAAACAATACAGTTGCCGGTTACGAAATAATGTAAGAACCCAGATGACGCGTTTTTTCGAAAGAAATACATTAATTTTTTTTTAATCAAAACTTTTAATCGGCTGAGAATAACAATTCCACAGATAAGGAGAACAGGTATATACAAAGAATAACGATTCTACGGGCAAGGAGAACAGGTATATACAAACTTAAATTGCTGCATGCCATGCGGTAGATACACGGGGTGAACATTGTAAAGGCCAATATGCATCCAAGCGCTACAAGATCACACGGTAACATTTGACACATTCAACTCACTTGCTGGTTAAGGAAGCGTGGAGAAAACTTGGGAGCTTCATCCTGCAAAAAACGTCAAGTTGAAAAAAAAAAAAAAACAAGAAAATATGGTAGGATACCTACCTCCAGAACATGGATATTAGTTTCAATTATTTATTTGCGACATGAATAAATTTGAGAGGTCAAAAGTAAAAACTATGTATCATTTATCAGCAGTCATTCGATCTACATTTACACAAAAAGTTAATAATAAATTGAGCGGAAAAGATCAACGAACTTGTTATACATAGAATAATGCAGTCACCAGCATTATCATTCACTTTCTGGTAGCGATCTTGCAGCTGTTCAAGTCCGTTGGCGTACCAGCACCCTCAAAATCAGCCAACCACGAATCCACGTCATCAACTCGGATTTTCAATCGTTAAAGAATCCGGAAAACATTAAAATGAAAAGGGCAGAAAGTAATTTTTTCTGATGGTAAGAACCACCTAGAAGTACCTATTAGTTTTTCAAATACCCTTTTCTGAGAATCTATTGGAGATATCTCAATGAAATTTTTAAAGGTTGCTACTAGTATGTTGAAGTAACTTTTGGTCGTAGAACTTTTGGAAATACCGCATAGAAAAAAAATTACGGTACTACGAAAAAACGCAGCAAAGTCCTTGTCACATGGGCTTATTATTCTATTGGAAATAACTACAGAAAGGCTGGCTGTTCATTTATTGTTTCTTCCACGGGCCATAATTTAAATAGGAATTTTTTATGGTTTCCACCAAATTTGGCCCCCCAAAACACGAATTAGGCTCATATTTTTGACAAATTATCTTTGATCACTGACAATGCCATTTAACTGTCTTGATTCACATGTTGATACTACTTCTAGTGTTATTATATAAATTTATGGTGATTTCAGACAATTTCTCAGGATTTTGACTCATAAATAACTAATTTTGGGAGCTGAACCGTCGCTACAACCCCAATTCTTCACTCCTTGGTCAAAAACAACTTCATATTCGGTCTTCTCGCCCTAAAAAACTTGGAAAACGATACCTCACACGCTCACGTTACTAGAACACCAAAAAACCCTATTTTTACACCCATTTTTCACCCATGACACCCTTGGGTGTATTCCGATTGGTCTGCCGAGCTTCGGAGCGCAACTAGGACCCAATGCGTTCCCAAACGGGGAACAAAACTGTCTGCGGAAGAACGACGACTTCAGGCCAAAACTGAATGTAAATTTAAGGCTGAACTTCGTTAGAACCTCAATTGGACCTCTTTGGTCAAAATTAACTTCATAATCAGCCTCCTCACCCTAAAAAACATGGAAACGATACCTCACAAACTCAAGTTACTAAACACCAAAAAACCCTATTTTTACACCCATTTTTCACCCGTAACACCCTAGGGTATATTCCGATCGGGCTGCAGTTTCGGGACACAACTAGGGCCCAAATAGAGCCTGTGTGCGAAGACCGGATTTTTTAGACCGAAAATTAAGTAGATAACTAGATATGGATGATACGGCGTACGGATGAACGTAAAAGAAAAATCCTGAGAGGGTGTTATAAAATTGTTTTGCTGATCGAATACATAGGTAATTACATACATAGGTAGGCGAATACATCCACAGAATAATAAACCAAAAACGCCTAAAATCGCGATCAAAATTTTGGGTTCTAACATTTCTTACTCCGATTCCTAGTTATTTCTGGGGAGAAAAAAATGCGAGACAGGTTTTCAAACAAACGGAAGTCCTAAGGTATTTCCGTGATTATCTGCCGCAAACTGCGAAAATACTCGTATTCACTCGTCCTTACAAGGGGATAGATGCCTTCATCGGGAGCAGCCAGAACTAATGATGAAATAGAAAGTCAATACATAGCCGCCCCTGAAGAGGATTTGTCCCACACCCTCCAGACCCCACAATGAATCTCTCGTGGATGTGGATGTCGCTATTATCCAGTCCGTCATCGTTTCGGCGGGACCCCCGCCGTTCATTGAGTCCACGGCCCTCACCACAAACCCCTCCCCACCTGATCAACATCCCAATACCGAGAGGACCGGTGGGGAAGATACATAAGTTCGCTCGGTAACGTCGGGTGGGGGACGACTGCGCAGGATCCGTCTCGTTACCCCGGCAACCTCCACCCAATCAGCCCTTCCCTTCCACTTATTTACTGACACCGAATTAACTGATATCAACGAGGCCGTCGCCCATTTTTAGTTCCCTTCCATCACACGGGTAATAGGAAAGTAATGCAATCTCCGTAAATACAGTTCAACTCAATTTGACCACATAGGTACCATTCAAGTTTAAGACAGACGTGGGTACTCGTCCGTCGGTATCGTCTGTGTGTCCGTAACTCCGTCCGTATAAACTTGTGGTTGTATTTAGCACTAATAGGTACTGTTCTGTATTAAAGTACATAAGAGGAAATATTAGACCTCAAGATCAGCTTCATAGTTTGAGGGTGGAAGGGGCCACAATATTGGTGACCTGGGCGATGCTCCTCCCTATTACCATTGCACTATAATACATTATAGCTATTACCATCACATACGGAGGGTTTCACCATCTAAAGTGTGAGTTAGGTACGTTTACTTGGAGTTAAAGAAAAATAGCCATGCATAACGCATTCATTTTTGTCTGCAACTCCAAGTCTGTAACCCGCCCATAATAAAGTATCAATCGAGTTCTGTGTGTCACGACATCAACTAGATTCGTTCTGGTACACACGGCAACGAGGGTCGTCATGGTGGGTGAGCCAGGGTAGCCATCATGATTCATGACTGCTTATTATAAAGGCATATACATGAATAGACGCAATTCGGTAAGTCGAACACCTCGTGACAAGGCGAAACTGTTCGAGATATTAATATTACCATACCTTCTGGAGGAGTCCGTCGTCACTAGCTGGTTGAGTACTGGAGGCGAGCGCTTTCGATGTAAGGAGATCATCATCAGGCCGTCGAGAGAATACTATTCTGCCTAGAAGAGGCCTGATGATGATTTCCTTACATTGAAAGCGCTCGCCTCCAGTACTCAACCAGCTAGTGACGACGGACTCCTCCAGAAGGTATGGTAATACTACTTCTTACACTAGCGGAACGAACCCTTTAGATTTAATATTACTCGAGATACTGTTAATTCGAGGTATCGGGGGTACGAATTGCCGAGTAGCGGTTACAAGACAGATTTACAGAACAGTATGGAGGGGGGAGCGTATTAAGATGCGCTGAGACACACGCAGCGAATGACTATTAAACCGCAGTCACTCTAGGCATATTCAGAAATGGGGTTTTGAGATCAGCAGATCAGTTGCAAAGACTCGAATTGCACGTCATTCACGTCATATAAAAATGCTTCGTTCCAAGGTTTGAATGCAAGTATAGGGATGTTTAACCACATTCTCCTTGTTTCTCTACTATAGGTACTCTACTATAGATTCAACACAAAAATACTTCTGCTATCGACATTCGTTAGGCTTACCAAAATATCGATTTTCCAAGTCAAACTTGGGATTTTCCAAATTACTTTAAGAATTACCGAATTACCTAGGAATCTTCGACTTTCAAGTTAGGAATTTTCCATTTCAAATCAGGATTTTTCCTGATCTGGCAACACCACCTGATGCTGAAAAACGCTGCAAAGTCCTAGTCACATGGGTTTATTAGGCTCCCACCAATTTTGTCCCCCGAAAACACGAATTAGGCTTATTTTTTATACAGATTATGTCTGATCACTGACAGTGCCATTCAATTGTCTTGATTCACCTGTCGGTACTACTTCTAGTGTTACTACACAATTTCCCGGGATTTGGGACTCACATTCCGAGCTTCGGAGCACAACTAGGACCCAAATGTATTCCAAACTTTGGACCCAACCTGTGTGAGGAAGAATGATGATTTTAGACCCAAATATAACGTACACTTCAGTTTGTAGCTTAGTTAGAACCTCAATTTTCCACTCTTTGGTCAAAATTGACTTCATATTCGGTTTCCTCGTCCTAAAAAAAAAAAACAACATGGGACATGGAAAACGATTCCTCACAAGCTCATGTTACTAAAACACCAAAAAACCCTATTTTAACACCCATTTTTCACCCATAACACCCTTGAGTATATTCCGACCGGGCTGCAAGGTTCCGGGATACAACTAGGGCCCAAATGGAGTCTGTGCACAAAAGAACATATTTTTTAGACCAAAAATGAAGTACATATGCATCGTACGGCGGACGGACATTGCATTTTTGGAATCTACGCACTTCTAAGCCCCTCTAAATAACACCCCCTGTGTTATAAAAATTGTTTGCTGAGCGAATACATAGGTGTATTATTCACAGAATAATAAACCAAAACAGATTTTAATTAAATGATCAACTAACTACCGAAGGTGTATCTTACCTAGGTATACCCCTACTTCTTCACTTTAGCACACAGGCCCCCCCCTCGAATGGAACATGTCTCTTGCTTCACCACCTTCCGGAAGACGGTACCGATTGACGAGTCTGAAGGGACTGAAGACGGGTAAAGTCGAATGAGATACGAGTGGATGGACAGCTTGCTGTGTAATCCGTCTACGCTCTACGGCAATCGCTACAGCCTCTACATCGGGCCGGATCTTCACCCAAACATGAACCGCGAATTCAGCCTAGTCAAAACTGCGGGCTGTTGCGTGGGACAGAAAGAGAGACATCCAAACGGAGAAACACTGCAGACTGCTTAGCCCGTAGTTCGCAAAGATTCCTACTTTGAAATGGAAATATTCTAAATTAAAAATGGAGTATTCCTAATATGGGTTGGAAAATCTTGAATTTGGTTTGGAAAATTCCTAATTGGTTTGGAAAAGTCTAAATTAGGACTGGAAAAATCCTAATCTGGTTTGGAAAATACCTAATTTGACTTGCAAAACCTATAATATACAGCGGACTAATATTGAAAATAATTCACATTATTGGCGTCTAGAACACCATAGCGGAAATAATCAGTATGAAATGGGTACCAGCCAATATATTATAATAAAAAATAAATACAGTTTGAAAATATAAAAAATGGGGTTATTAACAAACAAGTTCGGTAGGTAGCAGCGCCACGAGTACTGATACTGTAGCTGCTAAGCAATTCCCTCAGTTACCTCAACGCATACCAGCGTGTCCTTCGACTTCGCAGGGCTAGTTTCATTCAAATTTCATAAGCAAACTGCCCATTTGTTGCGTACACGCACAGCAGTCCGTCTGGGGAAAAGATTTGTACTGAAACCAGAAGCCCGTTCGCCGGAGCCACATCGGTCTCGAAGAGATTTTTCTGCATTTACGGGAAATTGCTGAATGCCATTGGTAACGCGTAACATTTACATCTGTAGGCTTGCCAATTTTTCCGGGTTTTCAAAAGAAAGAGGCTATTGAAATGGTCCAACAACTATGGTATAGGAATTTTTGAGAATTTGCTTTAAACAAATCTGTTTCAGAGCATTATAAATCCAAAACCTGGTATTGAACAATTTTCACACGAACATAAATATTTTATGCGTCATTGCAGACGACATCTGATCCTGGCTGCGAGTAAAAGATTCTAATAGGACTTTTTGAAATACAAAAACTGGGAGTTTTTGTAGGTCAAAAGTTGGAAAAAAAATTATAAAATCACCAAAACTATATAAAAATTCAATAAAAGTACTACAGCATGGTGGCTCGAAATATAAAAAACTATAAAAATAGGTATAAGGAAAATATAAGGGCCGCCGGAATACGTAGCTAATTTACAGCCCCGCCTTGTCAGACTCGTTTATTTCAGTTTCACAAAAATATCTAGCAAAATAATCACAACCCGTGTCTAAGCGATTTAGTAGGTACACGAATATTATGGAAATCCTACTGTCACTTGATTTATTAAGGTACTCGAAGATTTCCGATAAGCGGTAATGAAACATACATCTGCCAGGTTGGCATATAGCTGCCTCCTATCTTCGAACTGCTATGTATTTCGCATTTGCGCATGCGCAGTGGCCATACCAGTGACTGATCGTTCTGAAATTCTTAGGGGACTATCTGGGATTGAGACACAACGTACCTCAGTGCAACCTTAACGTTGCGCAGAACGTTTTTAAGTAGCCTCTAAACATCTATACAGGGTGTCACCCTTTCGGGCGCACCACCGGCCAGGGTTCGATTCTACTACTAATTTGCGACTTTTTTTGTCCTATAACATATATTTTTTAATTCACGCTAAATACCACTTTTTTCACTTTTAAGATTTTTTTCGCATTTTCGACCTTGTTCGCTAAAACTGTCATAACTCCCTTAATTGATGAAGTAAATTCAAATTTGGTTATACCATTGGAAAGAGCGTTAAATTTCCTATCTCCCTGACGCCTTTTTACACAATTTTTAAAAAAATGAACGGGTGAAAAATAAGCCGAAAGTGAAAAATTGGTAAAATTTCGAAAATGTTCACTTCCTTCAAAGCTTGTCTCTCGAAACGTCCTGAACGGAAATTTTTATGCTGCAAGCCTAAAAGTTGCATCTGAATCCGAGCTTTCCAACGGTGTAGTCAATGTTTTTTTAAAACCACTTCTTTGGTAAGAAAATGACGTTTTTAAGGCAGAAAACGTTAATTTGCGGGTGAAAATCAGCGTTTTCCACCAGAAGTGCTTTCCAACTTAACAAATTCGTTCGACACGGAATTTTACGTATTTTTTGACGCTGAATCGAATGGTGACACTTTCACATCTCCTCGACAAACAAATAGCGCTTTTCAAGCCCTTTCCTTTGGGCGAAGGGGTCAATTTCGTTGTTCGTTTTAACCAAAATTTTCATTGAGGGAGGTCTGGATTATTAATGACTCGCACTCCTCCCAATTTGTTTATATCTACCTAATTTTTGCCCGCTGTCTCGAAAATATCGTCCCGATCATCTCCGGAAAGGTTTCTCTTTTCGATAGATAACAAGTACACAAGTAGATAACAAGGGTACAAATATCATTTGTGATTGTTGGAACGTTCAACCGTTGACGTGCAGGTAGGCAGTTGCTTCTTACTCTGCGCTTGAAAACCATGGCATCTTTTTCAAACCAGGAGTATGCAGATATGTTGTTGGTTTACGGGTTCACCAACAGCAATGCCCGTGAAGCCGTAAGGGAGTATCACCGGCGATTTGAACATCTTTAACAATAAACATACTCAAGAAATCAAATGATTCGAGGACTCAGTTGTTGTACCCTGTTTAACCCAGAAAGGGCTTGAAAAGCGCTATTTGTTTGTCGAGGAGATGTGAAAGTGTCACCATTCGATTCGGCGTCAAAAAATACGTAAAATTCCGTGTCAAACGAATTTGTTAAGTTGGAAAGCACTTCTGGTGGAAAACGCTGATTTTCACCCGCAAATTAACGTTTTCTGCCTTAAAAACGTCATTTTCTTACCAAAGAAGTGGTTTTAAAAAAACATTGACTACACCGTTGGAAAGCTCGGATTCAGATGCAACTTTTAGGCTTGCAGCATAAAAATTTCCGTTCAGGACGTTTCGAGAGACAAGCTTTGAAGAAAGTGAACATTTTCGAAATTTTACCAATTTTTCACTTTCGGCTTATTTTTCACCCGTTCATTTTTTTAAAAATTGTCTAAAAAGGCGTCAGGGAGATAGGAAATTTAACGCTCTTTCCAATGGTATAATCAAATTTGAATTTACTTCATCAATTAAGGGAGTTATGACAGTTTTAGCGAACAAGGTCGAAAATGCGAAAAAAATCTTAAAAGTGAAAAAAGTGGTATTTAGCGTGAATTAAAAAATATATGTTATAGGACAAAAAAAGTCGCAAATTAGTAGTAGAATCGAACCCTGGCCGGTGGTGCGCCCGAAAGGGTGACACCCTGTATACACCAATTTTGGCTGTCGGGACGTTGCGGTACTACAAAAGGTATTAAAGTGTGTAATGTAAAAACTCGTAATACACCAGATTGGTAACATCGACGCTGCGGTGACGTCGCTTCATCAACGTCTCAAAGTTGTAAACAAGAAAAAAAGGTAGGTCATTTGGTAGCATACCTACCTAACTTCGATCTACAGAACCAAAATTTTAAACAACGGTGGATGTTACCGGACAACCATCGCATTCAAAATGGTTCTCGAGAATGATTGATGCGTAAAGTTGACAATTTTACCAACTCTATTGTGGACTTTACCAAATCTATTGTGGTCTTAAGGTAAGCGCACACTAGAGCCGGGGCGGGACGGGTCACACCGCGGCGGAAAAATGCGCTTGGTTTGGGTCAGTGTGTTTCTTATGGAGACGCGCACACCACAGCCGGGCCGGAGCGGATGGAAACATCGCCTGCTAGGGGTATTTTTCCGTCAGCCCTCTGCGACCCGGTCCGCCCGGGTAGCAGTGTGCGATAACCAGTCGGATTGTTCGTGAGCGAAGTTTCTATCGGAACTTGTTTTTCTTGGCCAAAACGCTGCAAATCATTACATAAGGGATTATAGATGCACCTTCGGCGTAGATCACTGCAAATACCTAATAATAATAATAAAGTTCATTTGCCATCTTCAAGTTGGTACAAAAGCATTGGGAAAATAAAATGCATTTCTATACCAAAATGAAAACATTAAACATCTTGAGTCCCCATTACCCATATAAGGTAGGTACGTAAGTACATGAGACACTACCCCCCCCCCCCCCCCCGGGGAAAAGCCCTAAATCGAGGAGCCGGCCAGTCAATTTTATAGTTTGATAAATATGCGGTGGACCTATTATTATTATTATTTGTTGTTATGCATGAATGTTATTTTGTTCAAGTTAAAAAAGTACAAATCCTCAACAAAATCCAAAATAACCATCTTTTTAAAAAAAATTAAATAATATCACGGTACAAACAACTAGATTTCATAATGCCATGAGTGATTATAATGAGCTGTTACTTAGAAAATTTCATTGATTTTGGTTTATGGTTCAAGGTAACTAAGAAAAAAGCGGAGTGCGAGGCACGGCGGATGGACATAATTTTTTTCCCATTATTTCGGATTCAACGCGGTACCTTAAAAGGGAAATCATCAAATTTTGAAGAGGGGGGGGGGGGGGGGTTATTTTTTATTTTTTTTTTCATGCTCGATTTCAAAGGTTCATTATCGAAAATAATGAATCAAAAATAGAACATCATCGTTCATCGTGACGGACAAAACAACGAACAGTGAGGCAAATGAGCGAATTTTTCCGATGAGCTGCGGCCCGACACGCTGCTAATTGCCCAGTGAAATTTATAATTTATCCGCTGCGGCACTAGTGTGTGCTTACCTTTAGAACTGCCTGTTTTCAACAGCCACGAAATATCTACCGCGAAACCAGGCCTTTCTCTTCGTAAAAACGTGTTACCCCACTTGTAAGTATGATTTTTACGATATTTTTCTGAGTCACTCGATTTAATAAAATTTAAGAAAATGTGCAACAACGTTTTCCTTTTGATTTTCATGTTAACTGAGATCCCTGACTTGAGAATTAGTCATATTGGCGCCTAGAATTTCTTCAAAATATCTTTTTAAAGTAAAACTTCGTTGCTTAACCTCACCGACGGCTAAAACCGTCGCTGGCAATGGCGCCGTCAGATTCAAGTTAGGAAATTATACCTCTTTGTGACATGACGTTGCAATGTGCTATATTTGTTGGACACATATTTGGAAATGGGCGGAATCGGGTTAGTCTAACTTCCTCCAGATGCCGCGTAGATGGCGGTTAACTGGGGAGCCAAATTCTTGCCCTTACCAGTTGGACCATTTGGTTCTAGTTTTAGAGGAAAACGTTCAATGATAATAATAATGCTGGAAAAAAATTGTCATCCATTCGGCAATGAGGACCATGAATGCTACATAATTTCAAACTACTAAGCAGAATGTCCCTAGACAGTGTTGTGCGCAGCGGGCGAAGGTAACGATGTGTTCAACCTTACCAACTACCGCTATGGTTTCTTGGCTGATTCTGGGCTCTGCACGCAGCTGAAGAAACAAAGGTTCTTGGGCAAGGTTACCGTGGCAGAAATGTTTGTAGAAGACCAACTCATCACCATGAGATAAGCCTACCTGGCCGGCAATTCATCTCTATAGTTGGTCTTCGCCACGAAGTGAGGCACAAAGTTCAACTTATAGTACCAACCTGAATACCGAAAGGACGTATAGACGAAACCACGGTTTAAGGACGAAAAATGAAACCATAAATTATGAGAGTTATCCGAGAATACAAGTGATGGCGAATGGAGTGCGGAGCTCACTTACACGAGGAAGGTGAAACCACTGGCTTATAATCTAATCAATAACCGCCGGGTTACTGTTGTAATCACGTCAAAAACAACTAACAACTGCCCAACTCTTCCTGATTTCAAATAAGGATGCACTGCGTAGCGGCAGAAAGTGAACTACTGAAACGTTTTTATGACCTAAATGCTCCACCACGTGGCATCACCAAAATGAATCAGTTTTATTTTCTACTTCTCATTTGAGAACGGAGCAAGATATTTTAATTCGGAAAACGGATTTCTCATAAATATTCACGTAAAATTCCGGGCAATTGGTTCAACAAGTGTGCAACATTTTTTTTATCACTGTTCTAAAAAAATGTTGTTCAGATTTTGATTATTTTCAAAAAGTGGCTTAATAGGCACTTGCGTTGTTCAGATTTTGATTATTTTCAAAAAGTGGCTTAATAGGCACTTGCGCTGTTCAGATTTTGATTACTTTCAAAAAGTGGCTTAATAGGCACGTTTTCAGCATTTTTCCAAACTGGTTGTAGCCGTCGGATTCTCGTTTCCATGATTTGGGGACAAGGGTCATGATCGGGAGCTACTGATTGTGGGTGGTGGTAGAGAGTTCTTCAGACCTACCCATTTTTCAATTTCCCTGTCCTGATACTGAATGAATTGTATGCAGTAACAAACTGGCACAGTAGGTGTGCAAATGTTTGTCCACCATTCCAAAAATGTATACCTAGCTAAATTGTTCGAAGTTTGAACATTACTGGAAAATGACTCTGTCCCTTGTAACTCTTGAACTACCTAGTTGATACAAAGTTTGCGCTTCTTTTGCCCAATGATTAAAAACTAAGGGATGAAGGTAGTGCTGGTTGTTGGAAAATTACCTTATACCTAGTCATTAGCTGCAGGTCGGTTGCATTAGTTGGTTCGGAAACAACAACAAATTTGTAGCCCCTTCTCCAATATACGTGAGACATTTCTAAAAATTTTGAACATTTTTGAAAGGTAGCCTAAATTAGTTATTTAAATCACTAATTTTTCCTAAGACTAGCCTTTATACAAAGTACAAAACCGAGTAGGTAGGTACCTACTAAATTGTAAGAAATCGGACAGCAACCGTCATTTTTGCGTTTTTACAGTCTGAATTATTTCAAGTAAACTAGGTAGTTG
Source organism: Leptopterna dolabrata (assembly GCA_954871275.1). Lineage (NCBI taxonomy): Eukaryota > Metazoa > Arthropoda > Insecta > Hemiptera > Miridae > Leptopterna > Leptopterna dolabrata. Next base: position 49,497,616 of record OX940974.1, on the reverse strand, counting down.
GTTTGGAAAGTGAACATTTTTTGCCCCCTGTTCAATAAACCGTCGAGTAGCAAAGTATCGGTTCAAATGTTGAACATACTGGAAAGGAGGCCGTAAACAAGTAACCAGCTTCTAAAATACGAATTATGAAAAGTACTAAAATGATTATTAGTTGCACGTAACGGTGGACAATGATAACCAGAATACAAGTAATAATCCATCTCCCAACATGATTCATTCTTAGCCTCTTCCGAACCGAAATTTCTTCCGACGTTTTTATTTCTTCGGGTTGTTACGAAGCGCTCGTAGGAGGGCTCAGTCCTGCAATTCTTTTCGATTCTCTTTCTCATGAGCATAGCTGCTCATTCAGGAGTCAGTTCAATATAGGCGAGTGCGGGTTACGCCAGTAATTCTTTTGTAACTGACCCGCTCTTGTTTTTCTATTGTATTTTAACTTGATTTGTGTTCGATCAAGAGTTCGCGAGGGAGGATCTTTCCAATGAAAGGAGAAAACCAGGGCCGAAAAAGAAGATGCATGCAAAGTGAGGACCCAATTATTTCGGTCGTTTTATACTCGTAATAATCACAATGATTTCATCTCCATCAATAGATCAAATTGAACCCTCAGAATAAATATGCGTTGCGATATATTTTTTTTTGTGGCGTGGGGTGATTCGTGCATATTTTGTTGTGGCGTGGGGTCGCTCACTATCAGCTCCCTTGATCCATGATTGTAAACCATTGCGGTTCCCTCGAAAACACCGTTGCATGTCCATCAGGGAACCACCCACGGAGCAATTTACACAAATGTGAATCCTAATAATCCTTGTCCTAAAAATATACATTATTTTATTCACGTACATAAAAATATTTTATTGTTATCCTCGAAATGTAGATGTACCTACGTTTTTTATTATATTTGACTCCTTGTGATTACTCAATTCAAACGTGCTTGTTTCATTCGGCACTCAACCTACAGCGAGTTCATTTTTTTAATTTTTTTTTTGGTCAAATTATAGGGAATAGGCATGATGAGGCCGAGCATTATTAATAGTACTTATCTACCTAAACGCATTTCGATTCAAATACGGACGTGACTACTCGCCACAGGTACTTTCCGAACCAACTTCAGTGGAACGAGTGACTAGGTATGTAGCTACTTTTCAAGAATAAAAATTCAAACCAATAGGTAGGTACCTGCCAGTTTAAACCGATTTCTGAACAGAGGGCAAAACTTAGCAAGTTTCTCTAGTTTTTCTTGCAAATTTACTACTGCGTCAAATTCACTGAACGTCAGGGCAGGGAAGTTAAGAATGGGAATATGTCCAAGGTGTCCAGGAACTCCGAATGCCCTCATACAGATGCCCACAGACCAACGCTCAGTTCATGACCTCTGCCATCAAATCCTAGGAGAAGGTTCTTTCTTATAACGTAATAACATAAATGAAGCTACTTTTGGAAATATTCAAAATCTGAACATTACTTCCCTAACAGTTTTTTGAACAGTGGGCCACAATGACCATACCTACTTTCTGAACCTACAATTCCTAGTGCAACTACTGACTAAGTTAAATAACAGTTTCCACAAATGATTGAAATATGAACAATCACCTACTACCTAAGTTTATCAACATTTGCTCACTTTCTAAACTAACTCAGTAGTGTTCAGAAAAAAATTAATTTGTTGGTACCTATTTAAACCCCCTTTCCTTACAGTGAATTATTGCAATCACCCTGAAAAAAAAACTTGTTAGGAACTCGCCCTATGTAGGTATATGTGTTCTCCCATTCTGATAGCATACTGTAGGTTTTAGAAGTATAGGTGTAACATTTCGACCTGGACAACCATTGTACAAAATTTCTGGTTTCAAGGCTCGAATTCTACTCACCCAAGAGCGCCTGCAGAAGGATCAGCTTTCCAAGTAAATGATTAGGCGAAAAACTATTAACAATAATAAACCAATAGGTCAAAAATGAGCTAAAAGCCGTCGTGTTTGAAGTAGGTAGGGTTGCCCGTTGTCTTTATATTCAGTCGCAAATGACCCGCGCGCCTACTGACAGCAATATTTTAAAACCTACACACTATAATAGATCTTATCTATTTTAGACTAAGATCCTTAATATCTACTAATCCACCATATCACTTGAGCGTGATACCTTGTACCTGATCTTTTTTTTAAATTAATAATGACGAAGTAAGTTGGTACATTGAGTGCTGGAATGGGATATAATATATTCCATATATTTACATATTATGTAAAGGAGTAGTTTTTGAATTATGTATGTTCGAGGCTGCAAAAAAATCATAACAGTGTACCTACTACTATCTTCAAATCGGCTGCCTTTTTACGTTATTCGTGCAATGGCCATTAAAGGCCAGTGATTTGAAGATTTGGCCAGATGTTAGTTAATAGACAAGAAGAAGTAAGATGAAGGTACTTGGACCTAGTTACTGGCAGTTCTGAAACGTCATCAGCGCGTCACAGAAGGGAGGTGTATAAATTGAAGTGTTCTGTTTGACGCAAGTATTGCGGTCAAACTGGTAGGAAGCTTAGAGAAAGAATAAAGTAGCATGAAAAGGATTATAGAGACAATAAGGGTGATTCTGTCTTTGCAAGTCCTTTCACGAATCTAGTCATGGCTTCGATTTTGATCCAACAGATAGACTATTGAGTCTCGCCATTTCCCCTAAGGGAAGCACCTTGAAAGTACTTCGAAAAGAGTGGTGTTTGAATGGCCTAATTCATCAACTTTTTCTCCATTATTGCGTTCGTTTTTTTTTTTTTTTTTTTCAACAGCTTGGTTTCTTCCGTCCTATCTCCTTAGGGATCCATTTCACCCTCTCAATGACAATAACTTTTAGATCACCGAAAGCGGCATGATGTACGAGTATTTTGTATTAATAGAGATAGACATAGATAGAGAATAGATGTTTCAATGATCCTTTTTATATTTTATTTATTCTCCCTCCCCCCTTCCTATTATTAAGCATTTTTATTGTACTTAGAGTATAAGCAGTTAGCCTCACAAACTCTGAGTGAGTGTGCAGTAAGAAGTGTCCGTTCGTGGTGCCCCGGAGTGATGCTTTTGGAGCATCTTTGCTCGATGTTCCTTATATTATTGTTGATACTGTTTGGTGCTAATTAAGTGTTGTTATCACGTTATTATTGGCCGCCAAGTATACTCTACCAGTTTACTCTCCCTTGTTATGTTTCATAACTTTTTCGGTATGTTTCATACCGAACTTTTTCGGTGTTGCCCCTGCTCTGAGAACGTTCAGTTCACTCCCTGCTCAGAAATTACCATGTGGAGGCATCACGAGCAGACCTAGTAATCCATGGAATGGCCAGGAACTTCGGTGCAAATTAATTATTCTTATAATTTGTGGGCAAGTAGGTACCCAACGAACATCTCAATGTTTCCTCAAGCATTAGACGAGACTTGACAGTACTTTAGGCTTAATACGTTCGTAAGTGCAGCAGATCATCGCCTTCTTCGATAACTTAACGGTTGATGAAGCATTGAGTATAGAACACGTGAAAGTCGAATGAGACCCAAAGAAACACATGCAGAGCCTTGAGACACTGTAAAAAACGGGAAAATATCAAACCGGCATTTCTCATCGTGGGGTTTTTCATCAGCGATCACCAGGTCTACCTAACTGTTTTGATCGAGCTCATTAGCCGTTTCATAAAGAAACGAGGCTGGTATTCTGAGCACCGGAACCGATTTCGGGTATCGATTATGAAGGACAGTGGTTGATGAGGCTTTTGTTGTTCGCAGTTTTTCAAAACATCCGAATTAGTGTCATACATGCTAATAGCGATATCAGTTAATGACGTCCTTACAGCTCTGCTATCTTAGAGGCGATGGATCACCGCTACAATTTTTCAAGAAGCAACCCTCCTATCTTTGTGATTTCCAATTGTGCCGATGGCTTTTCCACTGCACTGATGGAAACACTTCACTCTGTTCTCCGTTCAGACATTAGTAAATCTTGTGAACTTCAAACCAACGGCTTCAAACAATGCTTTGGCAAAGACTGTCTTGTACATTAAAATGACCGTTATCTGCCCCGAGTCACCACTAAAAACCACTGAGTTACACATACATCGATTTATGGTGATTTAACGCATTTTTTAAAACGATTTTTAGCGATTTTTGGCCCCCAAAACCTCAAATGTGACCCCTAATTCCGGGAAAACTGTTTTTCGTGGTTCAAATAATCTTTCCTAATCTTGAGTCACCATTCCATATCAATTTTTGGAGATTTTTTACCGAATTTTTTATCATATAAATTTTTGGTGATTTTTACCGAATTTTAGTCATTTTACCCTGACTAACTCAAGTCTGACCGGTTTTTGATAATTGCCCAATTCGTTTCCGATTTCAAATTTTTGATCTCGTAGCCTAGGTCAGTATATCGTCTAGAATAAAACATACATAATTATATAGGTACGTATATACAACTTCTGTTAAAATTTTGGAATGGATTCAGCATGCTTGGCGTGTTAATGGCAAAGACTAAAAAAAGTTTCATAAATTCTGGACTGAAAATTTTGGACCCACTGTGATAAAGTAATTTCAATAAAATGCGCAAACATACAACCGAAGTGTAAATGTTACTGTTACATTAAAGTATCATTTTCATAACATTGTTAAGCCAGATTCAATTAGAAAATGACGTTCGTCTCAAATGCTACTATATTAAGGCTACCAAGAAGGTACCTAGCTTTACATAAACAAAATTTTGGAAAATTGCTCGGCGCAAATCAATTCTTGAGTAGGTATGTACCTATTCTGAATCCCCGATAAATATCGGGCCCCTGGACCAATCAGCCGTGCGCCACGCCGAGCGCCCTGGACTCCAGAAATTCAATTATCATAGCATGTCAGGGTTTTGGGTTGCCTGGGAAACACGATGCCAGGAAAAGCGTACCAGCAGTGGGCGCTATGCGCTTTCTCCAGCCTGGATTGAACGCATCCGGGGAGGGGGTTCGGGATTTTTACATTTTCCCCACCCCTAGTGACACACGTAGAAATGCGTGGCTGGGTCGTGAAGAAGAGGCATTTTCTGTCTATTGACCTACAAACGAAACATCCAGTCAAAGTTTTTTCTTGTTATGTAAACCAGCGTGTGTGTGTGTGCGCGCGCGCGCGCGCGTGCGCGTGTGGGTGTGTGTGCGTGCGTGCGTGTGTGTGCATTAATTTCCCGGGCGCTTGGAGTATGGAGGACCATACTCCCTCTGCCGCACCGAAACCTCGCCTTACTGTGCGGAGAGTGTGTATGTCACTCCAGACCTCAACTCACGTTTGCTTGAGGTTACAAGTAAAAGGACGAGTTCGCATACAGGAATTTTTGGATTATGGGACAGTGGGTCAAGTTTGAGTTTTTGTCAGTCAAAAAACGGGACAAATGGCTGAAGTCACCATAAATTATTGGTCGAATTCGAGTTTTCAACAAATCGCTGAAAATCGTATGAAGTAGTTGAAAGCCACCAACAATGCTTCGACTTCGTCAGAACTGTTACACGACCGTCACTCTAGACAGAAAAATACTATCCACCATTCAACAGAGATATTTTGTTCCCAAATAAGGAGGTCAATTTTGTTATGCGTCAAAAACCACGAAAAAATTTGAAAATAGCAAAATACCACCGAATTATTTCACTTATACCAAGAACTACTCCAAATTCAGGGAAAATGATAAAGGATAGTGACTAGAATCAGGAACTGACTTTTCAATAGTCACAAATATTCGAATTAGAAAGGTCACAAATTTAATTTTTTTTAAATCCAGAAATGGTGAAATGTTGCTAACTTTTTGGTTTATTATTCTGCGAATAATACACCTAAGTATTCGCTCAGAAAAAACTTTTGTTACCCCCTCAAAATTTTTTCTTTTACGTTTCAAGGTGCGCAGATTCCACAAATGCAATGTCCGTCCGCCGTATCATCCATATCTGCTTTATTTTCGGTCTAAAAAATCCGTTCTTTCGCACACGGACTCCATTTGGGCCCTAGTTGCGTCCCGAAACTTTGCATCCCGACCGGAATATACCCAAGCGTGTTATGGGTGAAAAATTTGTGTAAAAAATAGTTTTTTTTTGTATTTTAGTAACGTGAGGTTGTAAGATATTATTTCCATGTTTTTTAGGACGAGGAGACCGAATATGAAATCAATTTTGATAAGAGTGGAACATTGAGTTTCTAACCAAGTTTCAGCATTAAATTTACGTTAAGTTTTGGTCTAAATTCGTCGTTCTTCAACACAGTTTGGGGGAACACATTTGGGTCCTACTTGTGCTCCGAAGCTCGGCAGCCCGATCAGAATACACCCAGCGGTGTTATGGGGGGAAAATGGGGGTTTTCGAGGTTTTTTTGAGCATTTAGTAAACATGAGCTTTTGAGGTATCGTTTTCCATGTTTTTTAGGGCAAGAAGACCGAATATGAAGTTGATTTTGACCAAAGAGTGAAGAAAAATTGAGGTGGTAACGAAGGTTCAGCTCCCAAAATTCATTTTTTATGAGTCAAAATCCTGTGAAATTGTCTGAAATCACCATAAATTGTATAATAACACTAGAAGTAGTATCAACACATGAGTCAAGACAATTAAATTGCACTATCAATGATCAAAGATAATTTGAAAAAAATAGGAGCCTAATTCGTGTTTTTGGGGGCCAAAATTGGTGCAAACCATCAAAAATAGCTATTTAAATTATTGCACCAGAAAGAAACAATAAATAAGTGGGGTCGTCCACTGGAAACGTACTCGAGCGGGCGGCTACGGGCATACAGGAGCGGCAACGCGCTACAAGCGGCAGATCCAAAAAAGTTGGATCTGCCGCTCGTTCAATACCATTGTTGTCAGTATCACCTTCCTACCGGTTTTGGTAGGAATTCCACGTAAATAAACATTGGAATCGCTAACGGACGGTTCATCGGAACACCTACCTACCATTTCACTCGTATCCCTGGTCATTTCGAGTCAGTTCACGCGCAGGCCCCGTTTTGAGTAGGTGAAAATTAGCCTCTGCGTATAAAATGGATCGTAACACTCATAAAATGGATAATAATAGAAAAATTTGTTAGCGTCAGCCTCAAGTTAATGGTGAAGGAGGTGAAACTCCCCGAAAGATTCCCTTTTGGAGAGGATCGGGTCCACCCAACATACTTCTTGATTCAACATCCGTCATTGCAAATGGTTGCTGCTTTCAAAGAAATAAAATTCCTCTGGGTCCATGACGAATAAAAAGGAACAGTCCCCACTTTTCTTGAATACACTTGGAATACACTGCCAAGGTGATGGCACAGGAGCTTCCTCGTCACAATCAGAGTGACCCATTATAAAATAGAACAGACTCGGAAGCAAAATAACATAACATTACATTACATTACATTACATTACATAACATTACATAACGTTAAATATACATATTACATAACATTACATTACATAACATAACATTTCATAACATTACATGAAATATACATATTATACATAACATGACTTCCATAATACATTACGTCCATTATACATAACTAGCCTGACCGCTCGCTTCGCTCGCTATCCGAGATTCGCTGTACGCAGTATCGTGGAACCAACAAACGACGGAAAAATCCCATACCCTACCGGGTATTTGTGCCCAATTTTATCAAAATCCGTCAAGCCATTCAGGAGTTGACCATGGTCGACCATATTTCCGCTATGGTCAGGGAATTAAAAATGCGCCTACGTTCAACTTGGGAGGCTACCGGATATTGGTGCCAAATTTGGTCGATATCCGTTGAGCAATTCGGGATTCGACCATGGAGGGGCCCATGGATGCGCTAAGGTCGACCGCGGGGGTAGTCCGAAGGGTCGATCGTAGATAGAATTTCACGTAGATTACGAATACGCGATAAACAATAGGGGTTACCATTTCAATTAACGAAGTTGACCATGGTCGACCATAGTTCCGCTATTGTCAGGGAATTAAAAATGCGACGTCGCACAACTTGGGAGCCTACTGGATATTCGTGCCAAATTTGGTCGATATCCATCAAGCCATTCAGGAGTTGACCATGGTCGACCATAGTTCCGCTATGGTCAGGGAATTAAAAATGCGACGTTGCACAACTTGGGAGCCTACTGGATATTCGTGCCAAATTTGGTCGATATCCGTCAAGCCATTCAGGAGTTGACCATGGTCGACCATAGTTCCGCTATGGTCAGGGAATTGAAAATGCGACGTTGCACAACTTGGGAGCCTACTGGATATTCGTGCCAAATTTGGTCGATATCCGTCGAGCCGTTTGGCCGTGCATAGAAGGACAGACAGACAGACAGACAGAGCGCATGCGCAGGGCGAACCGCTGGCTCTATCATGTTGAAATTTATATGGGACCTCAATGGGCCCTACCCGCTTAATCCCTGAGAATTACATTGAAATTGGGTGAAATCTTTGGTTACTACGGCTGTAACAAGGAAATTGAATCTATTTCACGCCAGCGCATGCGCAGAGCGCACCGAGGGTCCGATCATGCTGAAATTCATATTGGAACTCACTAGGCCTTGTCCAAACACCCCTTGAAAATTTGAGCGAAATTGAATCAAAATTGTGAAAGTTATGCGTGTTTGTTGAATTTAACGTTAGCGCATGCGCAGGGCGTACCGCTGGATCGATCATGTTGAAATTTGTATGGGACCTCAAGGGGCCTTATCCGCACCATCCCTCAAAATTTGAGCTGAATCAATTCAAAATCGTGGAAGTTATGGCTGTAACAAGGAAATGCGGACAGACTCACAGACTCACAGACTCACAGACCGACAGACACGGAACCAAATTTGTTCAGTAGGCTTTGAAACGCAAAATGCAAGTGGAAATTTTGATTTCTGAAGACAAAAATTTTTTGGCTCACGAAAGTGAACACAAGGCTTCCGCTGCTTCGCAGACTCGGAAGCAAAAACTGAAGCCCGACGCCCCTGTCGCTCGTAGCCGCTTGTTAGGTTGCCGCTTGTGTCGCGGGTAGCGCCGCGCCGCGTAAATACGCTTCCAGTGGACGACCAACTTAAACAGCCAACATTTCTATAACATATTTACAACAGAATAATAAACCCATGTGACAAGGACTTTGCAGAGTTTTTTTCTTTTTCCAATATCCAGACGTGTTGGAAAATGATTTTTTGGAAGCCCGTTTTCAAAAATAAACGTTATTTTTTTAATAAGTGTGATTGAAAGTAAAAATGCGGCAGAAAAGAAGTATCAGGTCTATTGACATCTGACTGGCTGTTGGCCCAAGGAGGCGGAGCGAAGCCTCGGAGGCAAAGGTACTCAATGCTGCCAACAACCTAACATTAGAAATAGCAAACCTTCGTGGTAACCTTCAAGAACCTTTGCTTTGATCCTCCCCTCGGTTTGATTTTGATGACGAATGTCTTTAAATGTAATCATAAATGTGCGGTTCCATCCATCTCTCCATTGCGCTTCTGTACATCGTGACGCACTAGCGCTCTAATGGGGATTTGAGTTCAATAACTAGGCTTCAAATTTCAAACTAGTTTTCTGCCTAGATCTCCCGACATAAACACCTCCTAATGTGGTCAATAAGTGTTAATTTTCGTTACCTATTGAACAGAATTTAAAAAAAAGGAGAATTTGTAACCCATAAAAACTGCCCAATGCCCAAAAGTGTAATCAATTTATTAAAATAAACATCATGTGGAAGGGAAGGAGGTAATTTGGCACAATATACCATTTGAATAACAAAACCGTTTCCTGGCAAAATACTGTTCAAATTTGTGGACGAAACCAAGGAAAATGTTGCATAGTTCAAGTAGGTTTTACTTCTAAAATTCGCTAATATGGTCATGCTCCATGAATGAAACAACTGAAATAAATTTTTCCGTGAAAATCGTGAGTTCAGGAAGGAGGTACCACACGATAACAATCACAAAATTCTGGAGTACGTGAAGTTCGTAAGAACGATACTTAATTAAGTATATCCACCTAGGTTTTTTCGTAGAAGTATTAATAAATAACCTAGGATAAGCATGCCTATGTACGGGGTACCACTGTACGAGTATGTTTCGAATTCGCTGAAATTTGCAACACTATTGTGGGTTGGTCCCGTACTCCCGTGTTCCGCCGTTTTTTTTTTTTTTTTTTTTTTTGAAACCGAGATGGGCCAAAGACTTGGAGTTGTGAATCTGATTTATACTAGGCCAAAATCGTAGTCTGTAGGCCAAGCCGAATGGTGAATCCTTGTCACGACCGTAACTCATACTTCAAGACCAAGTTTCGGTGGTTAGTCTTGAAAAAATTCTGTAACTGGTTTCCGTTAGAAACACACTGAGACGTGCCATCTACTGAGATTACAAAAACAGTAGGTACAAATCGCGGTAATGGAACAACTACGGACACATAACAATCAATGATTCGTCCACATGCTCAACGCTCCGCACTGAACAACACAATAATATTTCTAAACATATTAGCCCAGTAACACAACAATCCGAAATGTCTCTACAGTGATTGTCAGAATGCTAACCAACATAACACATGGAAGTAGAGTAGAATTATAAACGGGCGAGGTCTGAGAAGCGAAGCTAATGAAAATCATGTGGCTTGGGGAATGCGTGAGGGTAGGTAAATGGTCAGAAGGGAGGGTGGGTCCTCCGTTTCCAGGAATGATTTCCTGTTCCATACGAGGGGACGAACACACATGGTCCCGACGCCCTGGGATGACCGCTGGGCTGGGATCTACAAAATCCACCAACTGAAATGGGGGAGAAACAGCTATCAGAAAATGTCATAGAGTTGAAAACACCCACGACAATCTAGAAGTTTTGACAGAAGCTTTGCAACATTCAACCAACGAGGAAGGGGAGGGAGGGGGGATGACATACGACACAAATCGAAGATGATGCAGGTTCTACTAACATGGAAATATCATCAATATCTATCATAAAAGAACTAAAGACCGCCCTAGTTTTTAGAGAGAAATCCTGGGTCCTAGCATGGGGCTGTCAGGGCGCAGAAAGTAGCAATGATTCCAACATTATAAGTTGATAGTATTCAACCATAAAACTAGAGGGGGACTAAGTAATAATGTAAATACAGGCCATGCAAGCGTATCCATTGGGGATCTGCGCACGTGTATATTTTATTTTATTTAAATGAAAGTGGATTCCATCCTGAGAATTTTGACACCGACCGCACTGCACTACGATAAGTAGTTCTTTTTCTATATGATTTTTCATAGATTCCAGAGGTTTTTCCGTCATTGCATCCCTCTCGCATGGGCGGGACCCCTTGCCTGTGACGTAGGAACCTCTGGAAACTTTGAAAAACAATAGAAAAATAACTACTAATCTGGGACAGTGCGGTTGGTGTGAAAGTTCTCAGAATGGAATCTACTTTCATTTAACAAATTATATAAACCACTTTTGTAACCCATGTGAATACCCCATTTGTAAATTACATTATAACCCACAAGATTCCATGCTTAGGGAATCCCTGATACATCAACTTATTTACGATAAAGGACACTCACTCCTGAATGAGAACTACCGATAGCTCACATTGCCCGGAAGACGATGAACAATTATCACCTTCCTGTAAATGGGGGTATGCGCATGGGTCACAAAAGCGGTTTATTACTGTTCATCACCTTCTGGGCAATGTGAGCTATCGGTAGTTCTCATTCAGGAGTGAGTGTCCTTTATCGTAAATAAGTTGATATCAGGGGATTCCCTAAGCACGGAAGTTCCCCATTCAGTATGTTTCTTATTGTCAAAGTGGTTCTTAGTCATTCCATTCTGTAAAAATATTAGAGCCCTATATCATCATTCTATAATGATAGGTATCGGAGCATTCTGAGTCCAACCCATATACATATCACCATCATTTTATAATGATAGGTATCGGAGCATTCCGACTCCATCCATATACATATCAATAAACACATAACAACACTTTTTCATTTATACAGGGTGGAATGCTCGCTGCGTGAAAAAGTTTTGATGCGAAACACGGGGTTCGTACACGAGGATAATTATTCATAATAACCGATTATTTTAATACTTTTCTGTTTTAATAACTTTCGGGGAATTAATGTTCAAATTGGGATTTATGGCTGAACCCCGGTTCAATTTCGTATCATGAGTTATAAAGGATGCAACCATGTTTCAACTCTTGACAGCGAAAAAGATTTGAAATCATGGATATAAGAATATTGTACGGGACTATTTCGAAAGGAAATTAATAGTTTTGTCCTGTTTACATAAAAATAGATAGACCCAAAAAAATGGGCCTATCGATTTTCGATTCGCCCATCGGCCGATCGGAATTCGATAGGCCCATTTTTTTTTTTTTTGGCATATCTTGGGAACTATCTACACAGAAAAGTATATTACACAGAAAGTTGAAAGGAACATTTGTGCCAATTTTCAGAAGTTCTGAAATTGTTGCACTCTAACTATTGATATGATTTACCATATGATTTCATCACAGACCCACGCGGAACTTTAAAATCTACTTAGCTTAACAAATGTGGTATGGATTCTCGACTTCGAAAGTTAAACACGAAGATGAGCTGAAAAGTTCCAATCGGGAGCATGACAAAACTGCAAGAAAGAAACAGCTTGTCTGTTCCTTCAATAAACTCTCACCAAAAGAATTATTTATAGGTACCAATTAGAGGACAATAAGATTGGCGGTGAAATGAGTAGGGTTAACTCATGAATAAAGCAAGAATATTCGTCTGGAATTGGGCCCACACCCGGCATCAGACGAACAAACTCTCAGCCAACCAGTATGACCTAAACTAGCTGATTTTTAGCGAACTCGAATGAAAATATAATTTTTGGTGGGGAGTAATCATACAATTTGATTACTTGAATTACACCGTGAAATGTCAAGCCATAGCAACTCATGACCTACAGCAATCGACTCGCAAAGGATGTGCCAAAACTTGCGTTTCACTACCTTCAAACAAGTCAGCTATCCTGTAGGTCATTTAGGTCAATGCTGATTATTTTATTCTAGGTATCTGGAAATATTACGATGATTTCATTACTGTAGCACGTCTAAGCAATATACATTATGTATATATCATTCATCATCATCATCATCATTCATATATTAGAAATATACATAACCATATTTTGACAACTATTTGTTCTTTAAACATGATGGGCGGTCCAACAGTCCAAATGAGCGATATGATACTACTTCTCGAACCAAATGTTCGGGATGGTGTTCATCGTTCATGCGATAGAAGTGAAATCTCGAAATAAACTATTTGATATGGCTCGTTGGGGGGATAAACATGTTGGGCGCAACAACAGTCCAAATAAGCGATATCATCTCCACCAATGTCTTTTCTCGACCACTTCTCGAACCAAATGTTCGGGATGCTCATCGTTCATGCGGTACAAGTGAAACCTCAAAATAAACTATTTCATATGGTTCTTTAAACATGTTGGGCGCAACAAAAGTCGACATGATAAGATACCACTTCTCGGACCAAATGTTTGGGATGGTGCTCATATTTTATACGATAGAAACCTCGAAATAAACGGATGTCTATAAATAAATAAACGAATTTCTACAAGTAATGTTGGAGGTTATCAATGGCCTATATCTGCCACATGGTTCAAGTTACTGTGAGGACGAACTATGAGTTTTAGCACTGGAGTGGCAGACGAAACTTTCCGCAGAAACATGAGGAATAAACCATTCTGAGAATTTTTACCTGGGGATTAAACAAGCATGAACATTTACCTGTCTTTAGACGTTATTCGGCCTAGCAGTGCGGCACAGCCCCTAGTAAATAAAACCGAACCATCAGGGTAGGGCACGATGTTGATTCTAGGGATGGCAGGAAGGGCCATAACAACCATTTACTGGGAGTCGGCTACGTTACTCTTTGGGTCTCCTAAATATTTCAGGGCGTTTGAGCTCCATAACTCAATAATCAAATCACAAACGATCTAACTGAACCCTTTCACAAGTCATCTTACTCTCGAGTCAACCGATGTACATATTGAACTCATCAGCATCTTGCATCGGTTTGAAATTCATTCTCCTCTCCGTTAGTGAGAGGACTCTGATTTCGAACCACAACGTAAATAAGTATGAGGTGAGAAGACCCAAGCCAAGGCTGTGAGAATGAGACGGATCTTCTTGGACCTCTTCAAAATAAATTACATCTCAACACACTGTTGACAGAGGAATTTCTCAACCATGATAATGAATATTGGGAACCTAAATAAGATGAAGGTCACATTATAAGTCAGTTAGTTGACTTCGACCCAATGAAATGCCTTCATTCCCTTGCGCGATAAAAAACTGAAAACCATTCGCATCGGACGGGATGGTCGTATCTTGGTAAACCCATAAGCATCGACTGTATGATCTGCAAGAATATGGAAAACGTCCGAGTTTTCACAGAAAATTGGTCATTTGGCAAATTCGAGTCCAGAGGCAGAGTTGGAAATTGGTAGTTAGGTACGCAATGCCATAAACAATAGTAATATTTGGAAAAACCAAAACCCCAGTGGGCGTTTCTGGTTCCAACTTGTGAATCAGTATCCACAACATGTCTAGCATTAGAAGTCCTTTTTTCTATGTTCCCTTCGGCCAAGCAAATGGACGAATTTAAGACTGTGTTGAAGCAGACCTTATAATTATTCAGCCGACAAAAACAACTGGATATATGGCGTGGCATCAAATGAAAGGCAATTTAGCCAGTTGACAAGTGCCAAGAACAGAACTTTCTAAGATCTTCTATCACAGAAGAAAAGGAGGAGGGGGGTTGATTTTTTTTCCTTTTTCTTTTGTGAAAACGCTGGTCACAAAGTTGGTACTGAGTTATTACTACTGGTTTTTTTTTTTAAATCATACTCGGTTCAGGGCTGCAGGAAACGTTGTTAGCTCCTCTAAATTAAATTAAGTTTTGACATCGAAGTACCCTCACTATACACTCCATGTGTTGCGCAACAAATTGAGTGAGGAACTCAAGTCCCCATCTAGCATCTACATGCTCCGAGGCCAAGTACACGGCTGCAGTTATATACCTATCGTATTTAATTTCACTGAAGCTTGTTAAATCTAACTTGCGTTTGAAGAGTATCTATGTTTGCCAGCTCTTGTCTGGTCTTTTTATTGTTTGAATTCTCCACTTTCCTGTCTTTTGGTTGATTTTTCTATCACAGAAGGTAGTTTTCTTGTTTGTTTTTTTTTCTTTTTTTTTTCATTTGTAGAGGTAGGTACTTTTTTCAATTAGGTATGTAAAAAACTGTGTCTTGAATAGTTGCTCTTGACCCGTCGCCTCGAGAATTTAGTTGACGGGCAATATTCATTCTGTCAATTATGTACCTTACTGTACACCATTCCAGTGAATAAAAACAAGTTTTAATTGAAGTACCCCCCTCCCCCCTCAAATGGATACTGGTTGCGCCGAGCCGCCGCTGTACGCAACTGACATAATATTATACCTATTCAACTCAAAAACGGTTTATCTGAACTTGTAAACTTGTAAATTGGGCTTGCCCGTATAAAATAAATAAATAAATAAATAAACAATATAGAAATCTCAGAGAAGTCTGTCTCGATATAAAGCAGGATCTCCGTGACATGCTCCAAAAAAATCCATTTATTGTGATTTTTAAATTCGTGCACTGATGAACGAACCGCAACCGTCCAATCTTTAGGTGGATACGTGAAATCATACCACTGAGCACAACAACTATGTTAAATGATATTTGCTGAGGAGAAAAGAGTAGGTCATGAAAAGGTCATATGAATTTGAACCGTTCATAATGATGATAGTTAAGTGGATATGAAGATAGCCTTTAGATGATTCCTATAGGGACACGAGTAAGCATATGCCACCAACACCTTGGGAGATACATGTATTCAAGCCACACACACATAGGTGATGCGCATGGGCCGGGTGTTTTTCTTTTTATATATGCATATATCTCCAAATCTTAATCAACACCTTCAAAAACCTCACCACGCCGTTTTTCCGTACTCAATTCCTTCAACTAAAATAGTTCGTCATGCAGCATGACAGACTTTTCAAGTACCGTATCTGCTCAACCATTCCTTCAATTCACTACATTATCAAACATTTTCCACCGTTTGTAAACATAAAATTGAGGAACGTAGCATAAAATATCAAACATTTCCTATATCAAATACCTTTACTACCGAAACAGTCTTTTAGCGAATCTCCAAGAAAAAACCATTACAGTAAGTCCGAAGATTTCAACCCGATTTTAATTAAAACCCCAAATTATAATTATATAAGTCATTCCAGATATCTGACCTTCGTTGCATAGGAAAATTCGAGTTTGAGTACCCCCCCCCCCCCCCCTCTCAAAGCGGAAAATCCTCAATTACCAGCTAATTTGACTTTTTAACTTCGCTCTCCATGTCTCGAATCATAATTCTATTCCAGTATGGGTAGCTTCAGCAATTTTACCGATTTTTGTTCCACAAAAACCAAACACGAACTCATCCGTTCGTTTCCCATTACAACGTTTTGGCGATGTTTCGAATTTTTAACCATATACCCAATGTCAGATATCGTCTGGAGTGACACATAGGTATATAGTTTTGAAACTGAGAGAGAAAGACTAAAATGACAGAAACGCGAAAAAAATAAGACAGGAAAATTCATGTACCTACTAAACATTTTGGACTCATTGCTAAATGTTTCTGTTGACTTATTTTTTTCCCCGTTGCGAGTCACCTACCTGTAACAGTGGAGACGATCTGTAATGGCAATATTGCAGGTGACACTACGATTTCTGACCCACAAAAAGACTCGAATTATTTGATTCACATTTGATTTTCAAACCCGCCCACCTTCGGGCTCTTGTTTACCATAATAAACATTTTGTCGGAGTTTTGGAATCATCGTCATCTCGTGACCAACACATCGTCTGGAGTGACATATGAATCAATAACACTACGCTTAATCTTAACGCCACATACACAGATAGGTACTATCTACTACTCAAATTCGCAAGGGATGCTTTCAGCAACATTCCGTGGACCTTTTCCGTTATCGTTCAGCCAGGCCCCTCGGCCTCATCTCGGGCCGTTATCGTTCGGCCAGTTCTACAAGTGATACTCTTTCCTTCATTGACGATATCAGATCTTGCGATATGTCTTCATGGGACTTCTGAATAGATTAGTGGAATGCATTGTCAAGCGATCTGGATGCTCGCAGGCGCTCGCATCTCAAAAAAGATAAACAATCCCAGAAACTATCCCGTGAATGAGCAGGTTGTTTGGGACTTCTGAATAGATTAGTGGAATGTAATGTCATATTTTGCTACAGAACATACCTACATCTGTATTACGCTTCACTAGTGGGTTATTTGCCGTCTGTCATAACTTGGCATAAACTTGTCATAAACATGACCTCTGATATCGTCAATGAAGGAAAGAGTATCACTTGTAGAACTGGATTCCGTCATGTCTCCCCATGGACGCGATATAAAATCATCTCGACAATAAAAGTACCTAAACTGAATACCCTGCTTCCTACATTTTCCTCCTCCAAATCAGGGCGTTGACCTCAAATCTGAAACCATGCGGTCTATTGTGCTCACCAAGACGGCCGGTGTCTACAAAACGGGGTGGGCGAACCCAAACAGGTATACCTGTATAGAAAAACCTTCAGAATCATAATGGATATGGACGCCGTACCTACTCAATGGTCCTCAATCTTTGCTACCTGTCCAAGTAAGTTGAAAATGTATAAACGAACCAAAAAGCTAATGCGTGCCAAACATTCAATCCGGCCTATGCTAGGCAGTTGTTGGGGTCACATAGAATTCAGAGAGAAAAACAGAAAGAGAGAGATTCGTAGAAAAATGCCCGCAAACGTAGGTAGTCGTAAACCGCTCTCAGCACCCCAATACGATAACAGACCAGTAGCCTCCTAGTTATGGATTGGTGAAGTATTCGAAGCACATTTCAATTTTTTACGATCATTATTTTGAATGAATGAACAAGTTATCTAACATTATCTTCTCAACTCATATAGTTTTTCTCAATCAACTAAACGATGCAAAATTTATCGTAATTATTTTCTAGGGAACGATATCGCTTTAATAAGGATCGTGACCACATACCTACGACTAGGTACAGGTCATTTTTTGCTCATGTTCTCATGCAGCGAGCAGGTTTTGCCTTGTTTTCAATTTCTCACTCTTAGTCAAACTACTGACACTTTCGACCCACGAACCACATTTTCACACATTCTTAGAAAGCTAGGCGTCCATAGTGACGGGTCTTATAGTTTTCAATTTATACGAGAGGAGATGTAGCAAATTCTCGGAGAGAAGAGGTACGCTATTATTACGGGGCCAAAACTTTAGTACACGAATTTTTGAAAGCACCTTCACAAATTCGCTAAATACGGTTATGGTGCATGACTGGAACTATTCAATTTCAAGCAGATCGTGAACTTCGTGTGCGATGCCCAGGTCGCGATCATCCCCCGATAATTACAGCTATGTTTGCAACAGTATCGAAATTGGTTCTATTGTGCAACAAACTTCGGGAAACTAGGTAGAGAGAGTTCGGTAACTGCAAAAAAAAAAAATTTCCAGTCATACAGCATGGCTTAAGGAGCGAATTCTCAAAGAAATAGCATGGGAAATTAAGATGTTAAAACAAATAGTCATTCGTTACTGAAGTATGCTATGTAATCTGAATGAACACGATTATTTGGACGGCTGTGGCCGCATATGGCGCTCTGCCAGGACACTTACGGCCTGACTGGGCACTTGTTGAGACCCGAGTGTCACGTCGTGCAGAAAAATTATGCCCAAAAAAAAAATTTTTTGGGTGTTTCGAACCAATAAATTGCGATTTTGATCAACTAATGCAGTCTGAACGTGCTGAAACTACTCGCAATCGATTCAGTGACCAACAAGAACATGGTAAACGACGCCCACATGCCTACATAAAAAATATGCAATTCTTTTGGATTTCGGACTACAATTCTGTAAATTTGGCACGCTATTATTCTGTGTGGTACGGTATTTATACTGATGTACTATTCTATGAATAATACACCTATGCATTTGGTTGGGACATTTTTTTTCTACGGACACTGCATTTTTGGAATCTATGCACCTTCAAACGTAAAAGAAAAATGTTTGAGGGGGTATTCCAATTTTTTTTGCTGAGCACTATTGCTGAGTACTATTCACGGAATAATAAACCAAAATGCCATGCCCGTTCGCCGTACCACCGATATCTACCTTAATTTTCGGTCTAAAAAAATCGTTCTTTCGCACAGGCTCCATTTGAGCCTTAGTTGTGCCCTTTATCTCGCAGCCCGATCGGAAAACACCCAGCGGTGTTATGGGTGAAAAGTGGGTGCAAAATGTCCTCAGTCAGTGGTCAGTGAACTTGGGCTCGTGAGGTATCGTTTTCAATGTTTTTTTTTAGATTGAGGAGACCAAATATGAAGCTGATTTTGACCACTGAGTGAAGGATTGAGTTTCTAATGGAGTTTTAACTCTCAGAATCCAACATTTCAACATGTCAAAAACCTGTGAAAATGGGTGTAATCACCAGAAATTTGTATAATAACACAGGACGTAGTACTAACAAATGAATCAAGACAGTCAATGAAATTTATTGATCAGAAATTATAGCGAAAATAATTGATCAGAAATAGCAACCTGATATTTGAGTTTAAAACCGTTAAATTAGCTTTGTGGGTCTCTTCACTGAGATCCCATGCGTGCCGTATTCAGTCGAGAATAATAAACCCATATGACAAGGACTTTGCAGCGTTTTTTTTTGTGGTGGGAATTAGCCCATCTGTACCATTGGACCGCTGTGCACAGTGCGATCGGGCTGGGTGACGGACTCATTATTGCGGATACGGGTTTTATGCACAGAAAATGTGACAATTGGAGATTACTTATTTGGTTTTTGAGGGTACATAAGCTATTATTTTGTCTAGTTGAATTATTAAATACGTTGATGTCGATGGTACTGAACCGAAAATTGGGATACAGAGGTTCGAGGGTGACAAATCCGATTCTGAGGCCAAAAGCAACGAATTCTCACGTCCGTTCCTCATTGCTCTACACCGCCCAGGGTTTAGAAGAAAAATTGTGTACTTTCGAATCCATGAAACGCCCACAACTATGATGGAATTTAATTCACAGCAATGACCCTTCTCTTTGGCTCACAAAATTAAGAGTCTGTCTTTCGCTATAATGACAGAAGGTCAAACGTTTCACCAAGACCGTGCAAACAGGATACTAGGTCATGTTATATACATGAGCAAAAAGCATCGCCTCAATCCTCATTAACGCCGCCCCATTTCCTGGAATCGTCTAAAATATTACTAATCTACCTCGAATAAATAATAAATACCTCAAATGGGAAAATTGTCAACTACCGGTGTGAAATAGCTTCCAGTGGAATCAACTTGACGCCAGAAATATGTATATTCCAGCTTGCTGGTAAAAAGCTTAATTTAAAAACAAAACTGAGAGGCAAATGTGTAGTTTTATCCCGTACATCGTCCAACAACAACCTAGTTGAAAAAGATTTTATACATAGTAAATAATCATCTAGATATATATGAGCAGTAGCTATAAAAACAGGAACTCGCAATCTAGAGTTGCTATTTTGAAATTACCAAGATAAGATACCTACTAATTTATTATAAGTGCAATAAGACGGGAATAGTTATATTGCTCTTGGTCTTTCAATAAAGATTAAAATTAATAATTAGTCCCTGAATAGCTACGCGTTAGTTTAACTGCAATGGATCCAAAATCTTTAGTACTTGCATGAATTGTTGGAAACTTTTGCGAAACGAAACCGTTCAGAAGTTTTGAATCCACCCGATAGGTATCAAGACAACATTAAATAATATTTTATATTGGTTTATTATTCTGTGAATAATACGCCATGTAATCGCTCAGCAAAATTTTTTTATAACACCCCCTCAAAATTTGTCCTTTTACGTTTCAAGGTGCGTAGATTCCAAAAACGCAATGTCCGTCCGCCGTACCATACATATCTACTCTAATGTCGGTCTAAAAAATTCGTTCTTTCGCACACAGGATCCAAATGGATGGATTTGGGCCCTAGTTGTGTCCCGAAACTTTGCAGCCCGATCAGAATATACCCAGGGGTGTTATGGTAGAAAAAAGGGGGGGGGGGGGAAATGGGGTGTTTTGGTGTTTTAGTAACATGAGCTTGTGAGGTATCGTTTTCAATGCTTTTTAGGACGAAGAGACCGAATATGAAGTCGATTTTGACGACAGTGAAGAATTGAGGTTGTAAGTAAGGTTCAGCTCCCAAAATTGATTTTTTGTGAGTCAAGAACCTGGGAAATCACCATCAATTTGTATAATCCTAACACTAGAAACAGTGTAACAGGTGAATCAATACAAATGGTACTATCAATGATCAAAGATAATTTGAAAAAAAAACGTACTTAATTCGTGTTTTTGGGTGGCCAAAATTGGTGGAAACCATCAGAAATAGCTATTTCAATTATTTCACATGAATGAAACAATAAATTAACAGCCAACATTTCCGTAGGTGTGTCCAACAGAATAATAGGCAAGGACTTTGAAGCGTTTTATATACATTGTAGTACTAGGTGATCACACACATAGTAACCAAAAACACCCTGTATTCACATAACAGTGTGAATACAGGGTGTGGCATGTTAGAACCGCCATGGCCTGAGGATCACTGTACAAACTAATTAGCAAGATCGGAAGGAGAAGGATGGCCGTTGACACCTACTTATTCCAAGTTTGATTATACTTATAAACATCGATGTTATACTCGTAAAACTTTGAACAGTTTAAGGATAATAACGAAGGTACAATATTTCGGCTATACCTACTAGGGATGCACCTATAGAGAAACCCTCACCTTTACTTACCTACACTATTATTATTTATAGGTACTTTTATTATTATTACACTTTGCATAACACATACATCGCTTGAAAAACTAGTCTTAAATTATATATATCTACCTACAATATCTTAATCCAGTAGACATAGGTAGAAAATTCAAAAACAGTTCACCGGAGAAAGATCAAGAACCAGTAGGAAAACATGGTGAAATTTGTGAGGTATGTTAGGCAAGTGCAAGTAGGGGGGCAAAGAATAAAGGTAATTGTAAGTGTAAACCCAAGCTGGATAAGTTCATCACATGCCCTCAGAAGAAAGGAAATATGGACTAACTACCAATGGATCAATACGATATAGAAATAAAAGAAAGTTAGAACTAAATTTTCCCGTGAGTTATATTATGAAATGATAATTTGAATCCAGGAACTCTCCAGGACCAAACTAGCCGGGTCTGAAATCAAAATTGCATGTAAATCTACGCTCAATCTAAATTATCAAAACCCATGCTCTCTCCCAGTCGCGAAATTTTTATTCTAATCAAGTCAAATTGAGAAGGAAAAAAAGTTTACAACAATACCTACTGGAAGAAATGATTGAAGAACATAGTTTCACACGGCAAGAGGCCTAGAAGCAACTTGGGCTCTAAACACATTCATTAGATAATAATGTAATAAGATAATGAGTAAAACAACTGTAAATAACCGCCACTATTCATGGTCGGGTAGAGATTACAAGTAACCATGCTAAAGATAAACAACTGATCACCTGCGATTATCGGGAGTCATGGCGTTCTTATCAGAACACTAAGGTAGATTCTTATCTAAGCCCACTGTCAAAACTTAGGTATCTCGTAGGGCTGTTAAGGAATGTGGTCCCTTATTCAACCGTTAGATTGTAATGAATGAACACAGCCTGATAAGGTGATAATGTTATGAGGGATGGGGGGGGGGGATAAGATCTCGCGATAAGGTTATCGCAGGTATCGGCTGAACTTATCGAAAGCCAGGGAAATTGATGATCGGAAACACTGAGATAATGACGAACGTACATTGTGCAGACTCAAGAAGACATCTTTGCCTTATCATGTATATAGTCATTACAAAAATACAAAAGCTAAAAAATACCCACAAAAGGTATGGCATTAATCAACCTTCACCAATTACATTTGGGGATACGGGACAAAACCAATGATAAAGGGTTTAGATGTCAGGCGCCGACGGATGCGGTTAGAATTAGCGTGACGAACCAGTCGTCTAAACCTAACGAAAGAATCCACTCATAAGTTTGTGTATAAAAAGCGTGATACAACAACATAACATGATGAACTGCCAAAAATTTCAAATGGAGCAGAACCTGGAGCCGATTGGTTGGTAATGTATTCAGATATCCAATCGTTTATTTGGCGGGAGTGCTAAGCAAGGAGATAATCTACCCGCCGTCAAAACTCCGGTTGGAAATATGTACAAAATAGTGACATTCGACAAGGGATACCTAAGTCGCGGTCGCATAGGCACAGTATCAGTGGCGAATGAAATGGGGAAAAGACATGTTAAACAACTTATTAACCAATGGGAATGATGAGGCATTAAGAACCAGTAAATGGCAAATTTCGAATCATCAACATCATTCAAAACTAACAAATTCCTGAAGTGGCAAAAGATTAGAGCGGACAGGCGGCGTGACCGGCACGGTTACTGATAGTAAACATAAACAAAACAAATGAGCACTTACCATGCTTCCTTCCAAGTCGCTATCACGGTGGTCCATCTGGTACACCGGGATGGGTTCTCTGTTTTTGACCCGAATTTTGGATGATTTATGGAACACAAATAAATAAAAAATTGAGCGGCAGCTTATAAAACCTCGAAGGGGAGTGAAAAAAAAGGGACCACTAAACGGCAAACACGATCGACAGATACGTTACGGTGCAACTCAGCAACTGATGGCAGGTAGCGAGTTGAGACGGATGGTCGGTCGGTGGGAGAACCTGCGGCGCATGCGCAGAAGCAATGATTATAAGCCACGCCTACTTGAGTACCCGCTGCTATGTAGTCCTTACATCGTCCCTCTGCAGATCTTCTGCCTCATCTCATGATACATAATAAAGATGAAACAAAGGATGCATTCGATATTTATTTGCTTTCAGTGTTTGAATAATTTTTCATGGATTTTATAATCCAAATTAGTAACATATTTTATAAATAAGGTGCGTATGTACCCGGTACCCACGGATTCAGAGCAATCAGAATGATAGGTACGCGCGTCATAATACACAGCCTACACTTACCCACTTGGCCGATTCGGTCGTGTCGCATGCGACCTACATGGAGTTTGATGACACTACACTACGCACTAATCGACGCCAACGTTTCTAAATATACAATAAGAAAAACAATCGTGTTCACAAAAACCTTCGAACTTTTGATAATCGGTGAACGAACATGATACTTATTTACGAAGTCCGCTACCCCCCCCCCCCCCCCCCCCCACGAGAAACTACAGCCAGATCTATAGGTATAATTTGCAACAATGATGTACTCGACACATTTTATCAAAAACATAAACCACACATTGCCGATAGAGGAAATGCAGAAATGAAAAATTATGGCCGAGACTAACCATGGATTAGATGTCTTCTTCTGCTACCCAATAATCAATAATCCTAATCACTAATCAGTGATGTGAGCGATCACATTTTGTTGCCATCAGCCTCTTCTGCTGGGGAGCGTAGTGCATCACCTAGGTACAATCCCCAGAACATAACGTTGCAAAACGAGTTTTGCATCTTTCGATCTTACCTTCTATAAAATTAACTGTTCAAGGCAGTACCTATTTTAAGTTCCGGCATTACGTGTCCAACATGAGTTACCTACCTACCTCCTCTTCAGTTACTCTCTCGTCCTTCCCACTGGTTCTCGTCTCGGGCGGGCCTCAAGACAAAGTTTGATAAACCTTGCATGTGCTCACCCGACCCAGAAACAATTCTTCACCTTTGATTAAAATCGTGTGAAGCCAACGGGAAAAAAGTCGAAGTCCCCCGAGATACCCAAAGAGGTCAAGTACAGAGTAATAGGTAGGTAGGCAGGTAATGATTTTGGTTTATTTTTCTGTGAATAATACACCTATGCAATTCGCTATGTAAAACATTTTTATAACACCACCTCAAAATTTTTTCTCTTACGTTTCAGAGTGCGCGGATTCGCCCTACGCCGTCCGCCGTCCGCCTTATTATGCATATTTACTTCTGTTTCTGTCTAAAAAATTCGTTCTTTCAAACACAGGCTCCAATTGCGCCCTACTTGTGTCTCGAAACTTTGCAGCCCGATCGCAGTATACCCAAGGGTGTTATGCGTGAAAAATGGGGGTAAAAATGGTTTTTTTTTTTCAAGTGTTTTCGTAACATGAGCTTGTGAGGTATTGTTTTTTAGAACGAGGAGACCGAATATGAAGTCGATTTTGACCAGAGTGGAAAATTGAGGTTCTAAAGTAGTTTCATTCAACCTTAAGTTCATGTTAAAATTATTTGGTCTAAAATCGTCGTTCTTCCGCAAAGAGTTTGGGTACAATTTTTTGATGAGCGAATACATAGGTGTATTATTCACAGAATAATAAACCAAAACGCTGCAAAGTCCTAGTCACGTGGGTTTATTATTCTATTGGACATACTTCCAGAAATGTAGGCTGTTCATTTATTGTTTCTTTCATGTGCAATAATTGGGAATAGGGTCCACAATAGCTATTTCAATAATTGCACATGAAATAACCAATAAATGTATTTCCAGCATTTCTGTAGGTACCTATGTCCAATGGAATAATAAACCCATGTGACAACGACTTTGTAGAGTTTTTTTTTAAGGTTTTAGTGAACATGAGCTTGAGGGGTATCATTTTCCATGTTTTTTTTTTGTTTTGTTTTTTGTGGCGAGAAGACCGAATATGAAGTTGGTTTTGACCAGAGTGAAGAACTGGGGGCCTATTCACTAAGCCAAAGAGACATCTCTTTCAGGTCCGACTGTCTCTTTTGGCAAAATAGATTTTTATAGTATCCATGACAGGGTTATTCAGTAACTTTTAAAAGAGAGAGTTGGCGGCCATCTTGGCATTCTCGATCTCTTTCAGAGAGACAGCTAATTAGGTGTCTTTCCTCGAAAGAGAGAGTCTATTTCTCGTTTGTTTCACAGTGATCGTGTAATATCCTCATTCATCCGCAACGACATCGGTAATTTTGATCGTGTATTTTTTCATTTCATAAAGTTTTTCATCATAAAGTTTTCATTTCATAAAGATTAAATTTTTCATTTCAATTTTAATTAAAAATATATACATAATTGTTGATTCATGAGTAAAAACGTCCAAGTACGGGTTGAGGTAGGTACCTACCTACCTAAGAGTGGCCGTTCATTAGGTGTAGATATAATACAAGCCCCCTAATTCGACTTTTAGCGAATTTTCGAAGAAAAGGAAGCTATTGTTCTCGGTCCAAAATTTTTAAAACTCGAATTTCCGAAAGATTTTTATACCAAAATCCGTTTCAGACCATCCTGAATTCACTGCCGAAAGACACCAAAATTTATATATATATATATATATATATATATATATATATATATGTCATTCCAGACGATAACTCTCGACAGAATTGAGATAAAAAGTTCAAATTTGCACGAAAATCTGTCTTGGCAATCGACAGGCTAAGTTCGTAGATGGGCAGAATCGGGTCACTCTAAGGGGGAGTTTTGGGGAGTTTTAGGGGGGAAAAATTACCCATAAATTCCCAAAATGAAACAGTCTGACAACTGACACCTCATTTTAAATGTTTTTCTACGCTGAACACGATGGTGAAATCAGAATTGCGATATCTCATTCCGTTCTCAAACTGGAGCACTTTGAAGATGAAGGAACGTGGTTATTTCTTGAGATAAAACAGTTTTACATAAAATCAGTTATTTCTTCGAAAATTCGCTCTTATAGCCATGCTGCATGACTGTGGTTTTTTTTTCTGTTTATAATTGAGACTTTTTTCAATTTCATTTAAACTTTTATCCGATTCGTGAGTAAAAACGTCCAAGTATGGATTGAGCTAGGTACCCACTGAATAGGTAGGTATTACTAAGAAATGCGTTCATTATTAAGGAATTGAACTCCCGGGGGCACAAACATCTCGCACTTCATGGATACTATGGCATTTTCGTGTATTAGAATCCATATCTCTTTCTCAAGGTCTCTGGAGCTATTCAGTAAAATAGACGAACCCGGGAGACATTGGAAGAGACTGATCTCTCGCGGGAGATTTTCAAAATAGATGATCTCTTTCCACTATCTATTTTAGTGAATAGGCCCCCTGAGGTTGTAACGAAGGTTCAGCTCCTAAAATTCATTTTTTATCAGTCAAAAACCTGGGAAATGGTCTGAAATCACCATAAATTTGTATAATAACACTAGAAGTAGTATTAGCAGGTGAATCTAGACAATTAAATGGCACTATCAATGATCAAAGGTAATTTATCAAAAATAGGAGCCTAATTCGTGGTTTGGGGGCCAAAATAGGCGGAAACCATCAAAAATAGCTATTTAAATTATTGCGCATGAAAGAAATAATAAATGAACAGCCAGCATTTCTTGTCTTGTCTGCTATATTTTCCCTTGGGTACATGCTTTTCACGTAGACATTTTCATGTTCACTTGGATGTTCAGTTCAATTACTTTGCCATTTGCCATTTGTTTTAAGTCACACTCATTGCCATTTGTTTCAAGTCACACTCATTCAGGTGTCAAATGCGCTTGTGCCACAAGTCAATAATATTTTCCTGTTTACTTTCATTCGTTGCACACTCGTTTTCTTCTTTATCATTTGTATACAGGTAGAACAGATCACTTCGATTAGCTGTCGGTATGACTTTACCATTTCTGTCATACGCTGTGGCTCTTCGTTTGTCGAAGATCACGGTATTCCCCCAGTCAACTATTTTACTCAATGACAGTAAATTCATCCTAAGATTAGGCACTAGCAATTTATTGTTCAAGTCTATATTCCTGCTCGTTCCACAATGCTTGACATTAACTGGTACAGTACCTATTCCTTCAACGGTTATCACATCCTTACTTGCAAGTTTCACTCGTTCTTGTTCTGTTTTTTCAATGTTCACAAAACTTTCCTCGTCCTAGCACACAGGCGACGAGCAACCACTGTCAAGGCACCATTTCGGCGAGTCCGATTCCAGTAGCAGTGCGTGGGGTCTGAAAAAGGTGGGGCACCAGACCAGAACACAAAACCAACAGATTTGTCTACAAAATACCCCAAGGCAACAGCACCCTTCCCTTATTTACTGATATTACTGATATTCCCTTATTTTTTTACTGATTGAGTGATATTCAGCAAAGCTTATCTCTTTTAATCAACACTCTATCGTCGTACGAAAACGTCGACAATTTCTACTTCAAATTAGCCACCGAATTCATGTGTTACAAAAATATAGTAAACTAAAATACAACAAAACAATGACCCGTCGACTGGTACCTACTTGAATCTTGAATGGACAAGCTATTGACTAGTAGCTAGATAGTTATCTGTGTGTTGACGCCCATCAATCCACAAACTACAAACAGCAACCAGGACAAAACGCACGTAGGCCTACCACAAACACAAATCTGTCATCGGAACCGGACTGAACGCAAAACGCGCAAAATTTGATGCAAAAAAATTGAAAACTGACAGAGAAAGCGAATGTGATTCAGAGAAAAACAAATCAGAAGAAGAAGCATCTCGTGTCGAGATGGCACATTGAATCGAAGGGATTGAATCGATTGTGAATGGAGGATTTTGGGGTTGAAATCAGATTCTGGGGCAGTGGCCCAAAGTGGGCGTGGCAAACAACATTTTTACTCGACTGAGCTTGGCCACTTTTCTCAGTTGCCATGGCGACACTAGGTCACAGGACCTGCCAGTTTCAGGAGCCTAGGTCTCGATTTCGATTGCACGACATCGATTACTGTAGCTTTATTCTGATAACATGCTCTGTCTGGGGAGCTACAGGGAGCCAACAAGACGGAACCACATATTGAATATCCATAGCCAGAGAACTCTGTCGAGTCGCTGTTGACTTTGTGAAAAATGCTAGGTACAGTTTACGGAGGGAAATTCAAATGCCAACTGAACACTTGGTTGGAGTTTTTTTACTCAGTGTTTCTGGGTGCCGGGTCAGTGGCCCAAGTGGCCTTATGGTCGCAACGCCGCTGTCCGATTCTCCAGCCATCAAAGCGTACAACGCACTACAAAGCGTACAACGCACTAGCTTCTTCACGATCTTTTTAGCGAATTTTCGACGAAAATGAAGCAATTGCAGTGGGTTCAAAATTTTCAGAAGATGAATTTTTGAAATTTTTTATGGGCAAATCCGTTTCAGAGCAACCTGAATTCATCCCTAGATTTTTACAAAAATATATACATATATATAAATACATTTTTGTTAAAATCCATATATATATACATACATATCAATTTTTGTTAAAATCTATGTATACATATAAATGTTTGTTAAAATCTATATATACATATAAATTTTTGTTAAAATCTACATATTTTATACATATACATTTTGATTTATATATATATATATATATATATATATATATATTTATGTTTATTTATGTGTCACCCTCGAGACGATAATTATCTCTCCTTGGGTACATGATAAAATTCCAGATTTCGCCAAAACGTTCGTATTGCCAAAAAAAGGAAGAGTTCGAACATATGCAATTTTCAAAAATTCTAAGGGGACAAATTCAAGTTTTTAGGGGTTAAAAATCGGTAAATACGGCTAAAATCGCTAAATTGATATAAAATCACTGAAAGTGGCATGGAAGAGTTAGTGAAGACAGAAAAATACCATTTCAGAAGTTTTTCATAGAGAATAAATCAAATTTGGATTTTTGGGGGGTCAAAAACTGGTATTAAGGGCTAAAATCCATTAATTCACCTGACGTGGTGTGGGATGGTGAATCACGACGGGGGGGATATTTCGACGTTGAAAATATTTTTCTCATAAAAGAGTAGGTCAAATTTGATTTTATAAGGGTCAAAAATCGGTAAAAATAGCTAAAATCACGAAAAAATTATATAATTTCACGAAAAGTGGTATGATTTCTCGCTGCATCATCTTTTTACACAATAGCACGAATATTTCTTTGAAAATTCGCTCTTATAGCTATGCTGCTATGCTGCTGGAACTTCTCGACTTGCTTTTCTCGGGGCTTTTCGAAAAATGACACTTGAATTTGAGCGTTTCTCGGATGTACAGGATTTCTGCTTGTTCTGCTGCTTCTTTGCTATCAACGCATTGTTCTGTGTCGATTATGTTAGTCCATGTTTCTGTTTTCTCGCCTCACTTTCCTCAATGATTTTGATCCGAAGGGCTTCTGGTGTTGCCATTCGTCTCTAGATTCTATTGCGCATCTGAAGTGTTCATACGCTTCTGGGAGGCTGTACAACATCAAGATGGTGAGCAATCTTGATGAATCTGCACGTTCGTATCTTGCAGTTTCCCACCTGCATCCATCAACTGAGACAAATGTTCCCGAACATTCTGTCCTTTCAGCTATCAGTTGTTTCAGTAGTGCAGCTTTTCTAGTTGAACCTCTTTGAGTTTACGCCATGCTTCATTTGCCGTTATACATTGTATTATCCGCTTCACTTCCGATGGCGGTAGAGTGTGTATTAAATATTTCTTTGCATCCTGATCCTCCGGTACTCATTTTCTCAGGTGCTATTTTATAACTATCACGGGGTGGATCTGCTGATGGCTTCCCGATTTTGGTTTATTATTCTGTGAATAATACACCTATGTATTCTCTCAACAATTTTTTTTTGCACCCCCTAAAAATGTTTTCTTTTACGTTCAAACGTTTTACATCCAAAAATGCAATGTCCGTCCGCCGTATCAAGCATACCTACTTCAATTTCGGTCTAAAAAATTCGTTCTTTCGCACACATGCTCCATTTGGGCCCTAGTTGTGTCCCGAAACTTTGCAGCCCGATCGGAATACACCCAGGGGTGTTATGAGTGAAAAACGTTGCGAAGACCTTGTCACATGGGTTTATTATTCTACTGGACATACGTACAGAAACGTTGGCTGTTAATTTATGGTTTCTTTCATGTGCAATAATTGAAATAGTTATTTTTGATGGTTTCCTCCAATTTTGGAACCCAAAAACACGAATTAGGCTCCTATTTTTGACAAACTACCTTTGATTATTGATAGTTCCATTTAATTGTCTTGATTCACCTGTTGATACTACTTCCAGTGTTATTATACAAGTTATGGCGATTTCAGACAATTTCCCAGGTTTTTTACGCATAAAAAATGAATTCTGGGAGCTGAACCTCCGCTACAACCTCAATTCTTCACTCTTTGGTCAAAATCGAGTTCATATTCAGTCTTCTCGCCACTCACATCTAAATAGATCTGACCAATAAACAAGGAGAAGGAGCCGAGCGGGCAGCGCCGAGGTTGAAGCCCAGAAGGGTTCCCCTCTGTCGAACCCCCAATGACTCTCCACAGCTGGTGGTAAGGGCCAGACAGGGGGCGAAGTGGAGGCACCTTTATATAGACGCCCGGCTCACCCAGCTCTTCATTCGACCGACCTCACCCTTACCTGCGACTTCTCTCTCTCCCTCGCCTACTCTTCCTTCTCTCTTACCATCTGCTGTGGTCGTAACCGCAGGATGCTTCCCCCTCTAACACTTGCTGTGGTGATCACCGTGGGGTGTTAGCATCCTCATCCTTTAGCGTCTGCTGTGGTGGTAACCACGGGACGTTCCTTCCTCTAGCACTCGCTGTGGTGATAACCACGGGGTGCTGGAACCCTTCTCTCTTGGCATCCGCTGTGGTGATAACGGCAGGACGCCTATTCCTAAACGCCTGCTGTGGGGTGTTAGCCATCAGAAAAGACTCCTAAGGGGCACATCCTCCTCTCTCCTCGTACCCAAACCTACCCTACCCTTACCCCACGACATGGTGATCCCTCAACTACCGCTCACCACAGCCTTCAAATGAGCTCAATATCTTTTAATTATATTGACACTCTAAAAGCGGGAATGCAGGTGGGGAAGCCAATAGATGCATCGGGTAAGCCCACGAAAAGTGGGTGGAGTATGGTGAATTGCTCAGCACATGCTACCAAACCAGCACCGAAGTAATGTTGAACAAGTGATTTCGGTGTGGATTAGGTCAAAAGGATAAAGGTTAGTAAGTTTTCAGTGAGTGAAACCTCACACGGTGCGGAGCGCGGACCCTCCAAAGCGTAAGTCTTTTTCAAGATTTCCCACTGTTTCCCTCGTTAAAAAAAAGCATACTGCCAAACCACGCTCTGCTACTATGTGAAAGAGTGAGGAGAGTGACGGTGGACCCTCGAGAGCCCCCCTCCTAGACCAGCTAGATTATCACATCAGATATCGACTAGGCTTTCCAGAGCGACCCCGTCTTCACCGGACCAAAAAATTACTAGAGAACGCCACTGTCATAATTGAAATAGTTTAGATGGTTTCCGCCAATTTTTTGCCCCAAAAACATGACCTAGGCTCCTTTTTTCGTTACAAACTCAATTCTTCACTCTTTGGTCTAAATCAACTTCATATTCGGTCTTATCGCCCTAAAAAACCCGTAAAACGATACTTCGCAAGATCATGTTCACTAAAACCTCAAAAAACCTCGAAAAACCCAATTTTTACAACCATTTTTTTCATCCGTGTAATGGATGAGGGGTTTAACTACGCCGCCCATACAGCGTAGTTTCCCCCTCTCCACTCTCTAGAAAGGTAGGGAGGCAGTGTGACAGCTGCCCCCGGAGACAATGGTTTGATTATAACGCAATGCCTCCAGGAGTTGACGATTCGTTTCCGCGAATCGACCGCCCCTTCAGCCGCCCTGTCAAAAAGATCGGGAAGAGCCCGCATCCAAGATGGACGGGATTCCCATATACCGTCACATCCGTAACACCCCTGGGTGTATTTTGATCGGGCTGCCGAGCTTCGGAGTACAACTAGGAGCCAAAAATGTGTTCCCAAATGAGGACCCAAACTCTATGCGGAAGAACGACAATTTTACACGAAATTTTAACGTAAACTTAAGGTTGAAAGTACGTGAGAACCTAAATTTTCCACTCTTTGGTCAAAATCGACTTCATATTCGGTCTCCTCGTTCTAAATACCTCACAAGCTCATGTTATGAAAACACTTTTAAAAAACAATTTTTCACCCATAACACCCTTGGGTATATTGCGATCGGGCTGCAAAGTTTCGGGACACAACTAGGGCCCAATTGGAGTCTGTATGCGAAATAACGAATTTTCTAGACCGAAATTGAAGTAAATAATATGCGTGATAAGGCGTACGGCGTACAGCCGACGGACATCGCATTTTTGGAATCTACGCACTCTGAAATGTAAGAGAAAAAATTTTGAGGGGGTGTTATAAAAATGTTTTGCTGAGCGATTACATAGGTGTATTATTCACTGAATAATAAACCAAAATGGAGTCCAATTAGTGTTTTTGGGCCAAAATTGGTGGAAACCACCAAAAATAGCTATTTCAATTATTACACGTGAAAGAAACAATAAATTAACAGCCAACATATCTGTAGTTATGTCCAGTAGAATAATAAATCCATGTGACAAGGACTTTGCAGCGTTTTTACAGTATTGGTACTCCTTCAGGACTCCAGAACTTGCTGCATAGTTTTGGTTTATTATTGTGTGAATAATACAGATATGTACCAGCAAAAATTTTTCGAACATCCAGCCAGAATTTTTTCACTTTCGTTTCAAGGTCCGTAGATTCCAAAAATGTCCATCCGCTCTCCATCATCCATATCTACTTTATTTTCGGTCTAACATATTGTTCTTTCGCACACATGCTCCATTTGGGCCCTAGCTGTGTCCCGGAACTTTGCAGCCCGATCGGAATATACCCAAGGGTGTTATGGGTGAAAAATGGGTGTAAAAATAGGGTTTTTTGGTGTTTTAGTAACATGAGCTTGTTAGGCATGGTTTTCCATGTTATTTAGGGTGAGAAGACCGACTTTGAAGTTCATTTTGAACAAAGAGTGGAAAATTGATGTAGTCATAAATTTACGATAAATTTTGGTCTAAAATCTTTATTATTCCTCACGCAGTTAGGGTTCCCATTTGGGAACAAATTTGGGTCCTAGTTGTGCTCGACAGACCGATCGGAATGCTCCTAGGGTGAAAAATGGGTGTAAAAATAGGGGTTTTAGAGGTTTTGACTGATGTTTCAGTGAAAATGAAGTTGTATCTTTTCCCATGGTTTTTAGGGCGAGAATACCTTTGACCAATGGAGTTGATTTTGACCAAAAAACGAAGGTTCAGCTCCCAAAATTCATTTTTATAAGTCAAAACGTGGGAAATTGTCTAAAATCACCATAAATCTTTATAATAACACTAGAACAGATGAAATACGCTGTACTAAAGGTATAATAACACTGTATTAACAGGGTAATACAGTGTATTATACCTGTATTATACCGGTCCAGTGTGAAGCGACCGGCTGCGCGGCTGACAACAGCGCATGTAGGGAGTAAAAAATGCTTTAAAGTTTTGTGTTTAAATTATGATTTCTGCATTGGCAATGCGTATTATCTTGTTACACAATCCAATGTAAATAATATCATTGCTGCCAAATAAACATGTTTTATTTCATCAGTTTATCTTATCTAATGTTACCTTTAACATTTAGTGCTTTGTTAAACTTACATTCAGCTTTGTAAACTTTACAAAATCAAGCCTTACATTTTCTATTTCCGATCCCCCCCCCCCCCCCCCCTCACCATTCAATGCCACTGTCCACCACTGTCCATTCTGCGCCAATGTCCTAGCATCTCAATTTCGCTTTATTTGCTATTATGCGGGGACTTGTCCAATGGGGAGTTTCGACAATTTTTTTTTGTTGGAAAAAATATTCAGAACTCTTGGAAAAATGGTAGTTTAAAGCCCGTTTTCAAAAATAAGCTGTCGTTTTTAAATGAGGGTGACCAAAAGTAAAAATGCGGCAAAAAATGGCGTACTAGGTTTATTGCATCTGACTGGCTGCTGGCCCATGGGGGCAGAGCGAATCTTCGGAGGCCAAGATTCTCAATGCTGCCAGCAACCCTACATTAGAAATGGCAAACCTTCCTGACAACCTTCAAGAACCTTAGCTGTGACTTTTCGTCATCCTCCCTTGGTTTGATTTCGAAGACGTGCTTTTACAATTTAAAAAAAAATTTACATTCCATTCATCGATCCATTGCGGTTCTGTGCATCTTTTAAGGTGATGCACTAAACGGGAATTGAGTTGAACTACTCGGCGATTTCCCTGACACGCCATTTCTAGCGGAAACTCAGAATTCAAATTGCACATTCGTTTTCTTACTTACCACATTACTTTCCGACATAAACAACTTACTATGTGGTCAGTAAGTGTTAGTTTCCGTTACTGAACAGTATTCAGCCAACAAAATGAGAATTTGTAACCTACAAAAATTGCCCATTGTCGTTTCTTGTGTCCATGGGCTAGAAGTTGAACTTCGCGAATTTTCGCAAATGTCTAAACTTTTTAGTGCATTTTTGAAAAATTGTTCGATTATTTTCCGTTTAAGAGCGTTATGAATCCATCCCTGGGTTTTAACAAAATTATGTGTACGTAAAATATATAGTATGTACAAGAACGTAATATGTGGGTATCTGAATGTCGGCAGTCTGGATTGAGTAAACGTCGCGGTAAATGTTAATCCCTCCCCCCCCCCCCTCCTCCTCAGCAACCCTGTTGTAAAAAGTTATTCGCCAACAAAACCTCCTCAGCCTCAAAAAATATTGATATCCATTTTGCCCGCCGAAGTAGCTCGCTCTTGGATGTGCATATAGAAACCTGTTCCTCCCCCCTCCGTTGAATATGTGTTAGGAACTGTTCCTTCCCCCCAAACCTGAAATTTCTTTCAATGCTGTTTGGCGGGGGCTTCCTTGGAGCATAATGCATATGTGTGCAAGATTTCACCTCGATGAGCAGAACCTCGTGAGGCTGCAGCCCTGTCAAAGAAAAACAGCAAGTAGAAAAACTTGGAAAATAGCGATTTTCAATTTTCCATAACTCCGGCAACTGATGGTCCCGGGGGTTGAAATTTGGCATACACCCCTCAGGGCAGGGACCCCCTCGAGAATGGGTGTACAAAAAATCAACCCCGGAGACCCCCATGAGGCCGAGTTACGGGGGGGTTAAAAACCCTATGCGTTCTTTTGTGTAAACGGTGTTCTTGGTCGCTTCGAGTTTTTCGGTTTTATTGGCGGGCAGGACACTCCCATGTCCGTAGACCGGAAAAATGAGTTCTAAGTGCCAAGCGTTGTGGCCTTGATAGTTGATCTGTCAGCTTCACTGACGTGTACGGGCCCATGGAAGGGATCCTTCCACTTCAAGAGCGAAACGGATGCGACGGAAGAAAACTTCAAAAGGCTCCCCAGGGAAGGGGGGAGGGGGGCTGCTTGGAAATGTGGAGACTAAATACACAAAACAAGTGAAGTAACACTGTGGTTTTGGTCGCTATGCAAGACGTACAAAGTGAACCTGATAAGCTGGAAAAGGATATAAATTATGATAAACTATAAGAATCGATTGAACCGGCACTATCCGATTCACTACTACGGAAAAATCAAATAATTGCGCTCACCAGGTCCAGGCAAATTCAGCAGCGATTTTGATTTGATTTATTTATTTGATACGGGCAAGCCCAATACAATACAAAAAGAAGAAAAAGCTACAGATTTGAAAAAGAAACAAAATGAAATGAAATATCCGCGCGCAAATATAGATCCTACACTTTGAAAAAAATACAGTTGCAATAATACATGCTCAAATAAGTTAATGATGGTTATTTAGTAATATGGAGGAAATGTGGTAACGTAGTGTTGCAGAAGATTGTGAGAAAAAGCCTAATTCATGGCATCTATTCAAAATCCAGTAGGCTTCTCTTCGTAGTCTAGACAGGCGACGGTTGTACATGTAATTTGTAGACGAGAATGGGACCCAGAATGAATTATGAGAGCAAGACTGTGGGCGAGGAACCAAAAAAATTGATCCGAGCCAGGAGCGATGGCGAGTCAACACGACCCAGCATGATCTTATGGAAAAAGGATAGATCAGATATATATCTCCGATTTTGGAAGCCAAGCAAGCCAAATATCGCATAGCTGATCCCATCACGCGGGATTCGGAGCTTATAAGCTACGAAACGCAGGAAAGTATGGTGCACTGTCTCAAGCTCTCTTATGTGGCACCTGTAGAACGGGTTCCATACAACCGAAGCGTACTCCAGGACAGGAATAAAATGTTAAATGATATTATACTTATATCTGATTGCAAACAAGCAATGCCATGGCCTTTGTGAATATTTTACGAGCAAGTAGAGGAGGTGGTTGGGATGTGTTGTCCAGATTCCCCGACTTCCCTATAAAGGTCGCTTCATAATAGACCATCTCGAGACCGGCCCGTCACCGTGACGAGATCCTAGCGGCCGAGATCGGTCGGTGACGGTCCGTGATTCCTGTTCACATCGGACCGAGTTTCATCCGTCGAAGAACAGTGCAAAGCATCAGTCGTTTGGGAAGTGAGAACTGAGCAAATAATAGGTAACGTCTAATATAAAAATATACACCTATTTCTTATCAGTTGTTTGACACTCCTCTCCAATTTATTTTAACTCCAGATGTTGTTCTTGAAATCAATGTCCATTTTGGATTGGAATTGGAGCGGGGGCTATGTCCGCACTTCCTCAATCAGCTTTTCTGTTACTCATGTTGAAGAGTAAAGAGTAGCAGCAAACTGAGAGCAAACCTCACGGAAATTAAAAATGACGGCCGTCAAACCCAGCAGGATATTTGCCGTCAAGAAATTTCGAGATGACGGCGAGCGAGCTGTGGGCGCCTCAACGTGGACCCATGTTCACCTATTTTAACCCCTTATAAAGTCAAATTTGACCCACTCTATTTTTGTGAAAAACATTTATCATCAAAATAGTCCCCCTTTTTCAGTCGTGAATCACCATTCCACACAATGCCAGGTGAATTAATATTAATTTTACCCCATAATACCAACTTTTGACCTCCAAAAATCAAAATCTGACCCCTATTCTGTATGAAAAACAACTGAGATGGTATTTTTCTGTCTTTACTCACCCTTCCATACCACTTTCAGTATCGTTATATCAACTGTTCGCGATTTTAGCAATTTTACCGTTTCTGACCCCCTAAGAACTCACATTTGACCCCCTTAGAATTTTTGAAAATTGCTGATCTTCGAATTCATTCTTTTATTTGGCAATACGAACATTTTGGCGAAATTTTTTATTTTTATCATGTAACCAAGGTCAGATATCGTCTGGAGTGTTATATATATATATATATATATATATATATATA
>OX940974.1:49389264-49456764 GCA_954871275.1 Leptopterna dolabrata | reverse complement strand
TCGTGTTTCCTACTTTTCCGATCATGAAAGTTTCATGTTTCAGTGTTTGTTGTTTGGTAGTTGTTGTGATTTGATTTTGATTTCAATTTACGTTTGTTTTTGCCTTCAATCTCAAGTTGTGTTTGGTTATTTCTGACCAAACCCCAGACCAATGCTTATCTGTTCGCCGTATTGTGAAATGCCCCTTGGCAGTGAACCTGTAATATGCAGAAGGATCCATTGTCAATTCCAGCTTCTGCATATCTTGTAGGTAGAGGTGGCTACTCTTGGCATAACCTTCCTCTATCTTTGCACGGTCTTCCGGGACCGTCATCATCATCATCAACCAACCACTTCTAAATGAACTGGCTCCATCTCTTAATTAATAAAGCTTAATCTGTCATTTCAATAAATTACTACATCGTCATTGAATGTGGTTATCATACAGTCATGTCTACTACGTTCTAATAACACTTTGGACGAGTTATAGGGAAGCAAAAACGAGATGATAGTGAGATTTTATGATTTTTCCAGAAGTTGGAAAAAACTGTCAATTGTTGATGAGCTCTAGCTCGTTTGCTATCAGAGTTAGAAACAACTTTAGGGAGTGCAAACTGTAGAGAATCTAATGCTCTTTAAACAAGTAATAAATAGTGAAAAAATGCACATGATCATTCGTTTCTGAGATATATCGAAAAACGCTGCAGTCCTTGTCACATGGGGTTTATTATTCTACAGAAATGTTGGCTGTACATTTATTGTTTGTTTCATGTGAAATAATTGAAATAGCTATTTCTGATGGTTTCCACCAATTTTGGCCCCCAAAACACAAATTAGGTAGGTACGATCTTTTTTTTTTTTTCAAATTATCTTTGATCATTGGTAGTGCCATCATTTAATCGTCTTGATCCACGTGTTGACACTTTTTCTAGTGTTATTCTACAAATTGATGGTGATTTCGCAGGTATTTGACTCATAAAAAATCAATTTTGGGAGCTGAACATCTGGTACAACCTCAATTTTCCATTCCTTGGCCAAAATCGACTTCATATTCGATCTTCTCGTCCCAAAAACATGGAAAACGATACCTCAAAAGCTCATGTTACCAAAATGTTGCTAAAACGCAAAAAGTACCTATTTTCACACACATTTTCACTCATAACACCCCTGGGTATATTCCGATCGGGCTGAAAAGTTTCGGGACACAACTAGGGCCCAAATGGAGCATGTGTGCGAAAGAACGACTTTTTTAGATCGAAAATGAAGCCTGTACACGTGATACGGCGGACGGCGGACGGACATTGCATTTTTTGAATCTACGCACCTTGAAACGGAAAAGAAAAAAGTTTGAGGGGGTGTTATAAAAATTTTTTGCTGAGCGATTACATAGGTGTGTTATTCACAGAATAATAAACCAAAACGAAAAACGCTGCAAAGTCCTTGTCACATGGGTTTATTATTCTATTGGAGTTCTAGAGATTTTTGTTGGCTGTTGAATGTATTGTTTCTTTCATGTGGAATGATTGAAATAGCTATTTCTGATGATTTCCACCAATTTTGGCCCCCAAAACATGAAATAGGTACGCTTTTTTTCTTCTTTTTTTTTTAAGATCATCTTTGATCATTGGTAGTGGCATTTAATGGTCTTGATTCACCTGTTTACACTTTTTCCAATGTTATTGTACACATTGATGGTGATTTCAGACAGTTTTCCAGGTTTTTGACTCATAAAAAACCAATTTTGGGAGCTGAACCTTTGGTAAAACCTCAATTTCCG
The DNA here is from genome assembly GCA_954871275.1 of Leptopterna dolabrata. NCBI lineage: Eukaryota > Metazoa > Arthropoda > Insecta > Hemiptera > Miridae > Leptopterna > Leptopterna dolabrata. The sequence continues at coordinate 49,455,008 of OX940974.1, read as the reverse complement.
CGTCTTTGGTCAAAATCGACTTCATATTTGGTCTTCTCGTCCTCAAAAACATGGAAAACGATACCTCAAAAGCTCATGTTACTAACATGTTGTTAAAACGCAAAAAGTACCTATTTTTATACACATTTTCACTCATAACACCCCTGGGTATATTCCGATCGGGCTGAAAAGTTTCGGGACACAACTAGGGCCCAAATGGAGCATGTATGCGAAAGAACGACTTTTTTAGACCGAAAATGAAGCCGGTACACGTGATACGGCGGACGGCGTACGGCGGACGGACATTGCATTCTTGGAATCTACGCACCTTGAAACGGAAAAGAAAAAAAGTTTGAGGGGGTGTTATAAAAATTGTTTGCTGAGCGAATACATAGGTGTGTTATTCACAGAATAATAAACCAAAAACTCCGAAAATTTCGTAGTTTCTGGGCTGCCCAGATTTGCCCCATCAAATATTTTGGTGGGAAACCATAGATTACTCTTATTAGGACCCCAATGGACCATTTAAAACAATAAAATAAAATAGCATATTTAGTGTTTGGTCGGGGCCGATTTTAGTGACAATTTGATTGGGCTATAATTCAAATGATTTTTTTTCGATTTTATTTAACCCAGTTTACCGGATTATTGCCCTATTCATTGTAACCCACAAGTTTTAACGTGTGTGAATGGTAATTTGAATAATGAGGTACACCCATGGTACCAAGAGGTATTGTACCTACTCTACATTGAACCACCAGGTCCAGAGGATATTAGGAGAAGTTATATTACACAACCGAGGAAATGCAGGGTTCAAAAAATATATTTCAACTCCTAGTTTCAATTACAAAACCGACTACCTATACTAATTATACGAGGCAGAAGAAAAATTGAAAACTGTGGCAAATTCGTCGTCACTCCACTGGCTGAAATGTTCGTATCGGGGAACCAACCGGCGTTCCCGCTGAAGCCCCTGAGCTATAAAATCAAGGAATCAAGGAAGGAGCAGCAGAAGAGTCGTGTCCGATATTAATGTAGATAAAATCAGTAGACAACACAGTTGATAGGTAAGTAATTAAATAAATAATTATGATCAGGTAAGTAAATATGATTAAATAAAGGTAGGGAAGTATGATATAAATAAATAAAGACAGTTGAATGATGAAGGTAGGTAGGTAAATATGCATGGAAGAAGGGAAATCCCTTCTTCCATGGTAAATATGATTAAAGACAGTCATGTGTTGAATGATAATTTCGACTTTCATGTCCTGTTTGTCTACCGAAGACAGTGGTTGACAGTTGACGGCGTAGTTAACCTTACTTCGTCGCGCGGTTGTGGTTACGTCAAACTGACGGAGCGTCAACTCGTAACCATAGTTTGAAAAACGACATTTCGCGGCGTTAACGATCGTCAAAGTTAACTGAGGTTTGAAAAACCGGGCCATTGAGTTTCAGGTGGTGGTTGGACTAGAGTGGGGGTAATTATACCAATAATCGAATTCCAACAGTATAAAATCTGAAAAAAGGGTGAAATTGTCGAAAAATCATTCGGTTTTCAATTTTCATAGTCTAATTGAGTTACAGGCGGCGGTTGGACTAGGGTGGGGGTAATTATACCAATAATCGAATTCTAACAGTATAAAATCTGGAAAAAGGTATCATTGTGGAAAAATCACGCGGTTTTCAATTTTTGTAATATAATTGAGTTTCAGGTGGTGGTTGGACTAGGGTGGGGGTAATTATACCAATAATCGAATTCTAACAGTATAAAATCTGAAAAAAAGGTGAAATTGTCGAAAAATCATGCGGTTTTCAATTTTCATAGTCTAATTGAGTTACAGGTGGTGGTTGGACGAGGGTGGGGGTAATTATACGAACTATCCAATTGCAACAGTATAAAATCGGAAAAAAAGGTCAAATTGTGTAAAAATCACGTGGTTTTCAATTTTCATAATCTAATTGAGTTTCAGTTTGTGGTTGGACTAGGGTGGGGGTAATTATACCAATAATCGAATTCTAACAGTATAAAATCTGAAAAAAGGTACCTCTGTGCCAAAATCACGCAGTTTTCAATTTTCATAGTCTAATTGAGTTACAAGCGGCGGTTGGACTAGGGTGGGGGTAATTATACCAATAATCGAATTGTACAGTATAAAACCGGAAATAAGGTAAAATTGTGTCAAAATCACGTGGTTTTCAATTTTCATAATCTAATTGAGTTTCAGGTGGTGGTTGGACTAGGGTGGGGGCAATTATACCAATAATCGAATTCTAACAGTATAAAATCTGAAAAAAGGTACCTCTGTGCCAAAATCACGCAGTTTTCAATTTTCACAATCTAATTGAGTTTCAGGTGGTGGTTGGACTAGGGTGGGGGCAATTATACCAGTAATCGAATTCGAACAGTATAAAATCTGGAAAAAAGGTATCATCGAGGAAAAATCACGCGGTTTTCAACTTTCGTAGTCTAAATGAGTTACAGGTGGTTTTTGGACAAGTGTGGGGGTAAAAAGGAATCTAATTAAAACAGTAGAAAATTTTGGAAAAATAAGATTTTGTTGTGCAAACGTTACATCATGTAAATGAGTTACTGGTGGTAGTTGGAGCACAGCCATACGAATTACCGATATGTTACTTTATAAAATCCGACAAAATGACTTTACAAGAGTTCGGGTAATTGCACCTATTACCCCATTCCAACAGTATAAATTCATCGGTAATAAAGATGTGATGCGGATTTCTATGCAGATGGGGGGAGAAATTAGTTTTCCCTATTACTAATTTAATTTCATGTCGAATCATAATGGCCTTAAAAAATCGAATTCTGACTCTATTTCTCGATGTGGTCGTGTGTAGGATTTTCCTCTTTGCTCCGGGCGCTCAACATAAACCCTCGTCGAGCACCCGCCACTGAGAGAACAAGATAGGTATATATCCGTGGAGCGATCTGGACCTGAGATACCAAGGTATATCCGTCTAACAACTATTTAAATACTTCTAAACTAAATAAGATGTAATACGGGTTTACTACAATATTGTTTCGTGGAGGAGAAAGAAAATTTACTTGTAATTTCAAGTGAAAAGGGCCTTGAAAAAGGACATTCTGACTCATTTTCATGTTTTCGTCGTTTTTCATTGTAGGTATTAATTATCTGATTCCAACTGTATAAAATCTGGGAAAATGGTACCTACCTACCTAGTTAGGTACAAGTGCCAATGTATGGCGTCTTAACTGGCCGTAATGGCACCTGTAGGTACAACAAATAGGTACATGTCTGTATAATTTTCACTTATGTTCTGATTCTGTATTTTTTCAACGAACATGTCAACCTGATTATTATGTTGCTACTACTGTCGTCGTTTGGGCCAAATAGGTGCATATTTGTATGTACCTGTACAAATTGGTATGGTCTTCGCTTTCCTATCTCTCGAAATGACAAAAAATGACTAGGTACCTACCTATATCCAAAGTTGGTGAAAATCACTAGGTACCTATTTCAAAATTTGGTTTCGGTCGAGTCTCACAGGGAAAACTATCATAAAAGAATTGATCGTTTGAAGCCACAAGTTAATAATAGAATTGTCAATTACCTAACCAATTCACACCTTATACAAACCTCGAGACACTTTCTGTGTCACCACTTTGAAATGAATCACGTGAGGGGTAACAACATTACCAACTTTTCAAGTGTAGAACGTTGTAATTAAACAGTAAAATCTCATCAAATAATGTAAATAAAACTAGTGACTAACTATTGTAATAATTACACTTTATGAATGAAACACAACTTGATGAATGGATAAAACAGGACGGTACCTACTTACCTACCACATTACAATACGGAATAGGATGCAACGATAACTTGAAACGCAAGTTCTCCTACAAGAGTACATCAGGTTTGCTTCCAAAAATTACTTACCAAATTCTCGACTAGGTAGGTAGCGAATCTTGAAATCCTGAATATGGGGCTATGGTTGAGCCGAAACGTGTTCAAAAAGGGATGGCCTGACTAACTACGAGAGCCCCGGTCACATTCTAAATAGGTTTGCTTCCAAAAATTATTTTCCAAAATTCTCGACTAGGTAGGTACCGAATCTTGAAATCCTGAATATGGGGCTATGGTTGAGCCGAAACGTGTTCAAAAAAGGATGGCCTGACTAACTGCGAGAGCCCCGGTCACATTCTAAATAGGTTTGCTTCCAAAAATTATTTTCCAAAATTCTCGACTAGGTAGGTAGCGAAACTTGAAATCCTGAATATGGGGCTATGGTTGAGCCGAAACGTGTTCAAAAAGGGATGGCCTGACTAACTACGAGAGCCCCGGTCACATTCTAAATAGGTTTGCTTCCAAAAATTACTTACCAAATTCTCGACTAGGTAGGTAGCGAATCTTGAAATCCTGAATATGGGGCTATGGTTGAGCCGAAACGTGTTCAAAAAGGGATGGCCTGACTAACTGCGAGAGCACCGGTCACATTCTAAATAGGTTTGCTTCCAAAAATTATTTTCCAAAATTCTCGACTAGGTAGGTAGCGAAACTTGAAATCCTGAATATGGGGCTATGGTTGAGCCGAAACGTGTTCAAAAAGTGATGGCCTGACTAACTGCGAGAGCCCCGGTCACATTCTAAATAGGTTTGCTTCCAAAAATTATTTTCCAAAATTCTCGACTAGGTAGGTACCGAATCTTGAAATCCTGAATATGGGGCTATGGTTTAGCCGAATCGTGTTCAAAAAGGGATGGCCTGACTAACTACGAGAGCCCCGGTCACATTCTGAATAGGTTTGCTTTAAAAATTATTTTCCACAATTCCCGACTAGGTAGGTAGCGAATCTTGAAACCCCGGAATATGGGGCTATGGTTGAGCCGAAATGTGTTCAAAAAGGGATGGCCTGACTAACTACGAGAGCCCTGGTCACATTCTAAATAGGTTTGCTTCCAACAATTATTTTCCAAAATTCTCGACTAGGTAGGTACCGAATCTTGAAATCCTGAATATGGGGCTATGGTTGAGCCGAAATGTGTTCAAAAAGGGATGGCCTGACTAACTACGAGAGCCCCGGTCACTTTCTGAATAGGTTTGCTTCCAAAAATTATTTTCCTAAATTCTCGACTAGGTAGGTAGCGAATCTTGAAATCCTGAATATGGGGCTATGATTGAACCGAAACGTGTTCAAAAAGTGATGGCCTGACTAACTGCGAGAGCCCCGGTCACATTCTAAATAGGTTTGCTTCCAAAAATTATTTTCCAAAATTCTCGACTAGGTAGGTACCGAATCTTGAAATCCTGAATATGGGGCTATGGTTGAGCCGAAATGTGTTCAAAAAGGGATGGCCTGACTAACTACGAGAGCCCCGGTCACTTTCTGAATAGGTTTGCTTCCAAAAATTATTTTCCTAAATTCTCGACTAGGTAGGTACCGAATCTTGAAATCCTGAATATGGGGCTATGGTTGAGCCGAAACGTGTTCAAAAAGTGATGGCCTGACTAACTGCGAGAGCCCCGGTCACATTCTAAATAGGTTTGCTTCCAAAAATTATTTTCCAAAATTCTCGACTAGGTAGGTACCGAATCTTGAAATCCTGAATATGGGGCTATGGTTGAGCCGAAATGTGTTCAAAAAGGGATGGCCTGACTAACTGCGAGAGCACCGGTCACCCTCTAAATAGGTTTGCTTCCAAAAATTATTTTCCAAAATTCTCGACTAGGTAGGTAGCTAATCTCGAAATCCTGAGTATGGGGCTATGATTGAACCGAAACGTGTTCAAAAAGGGATGGCCTGACTAACTGCGAGAGCCCCGGTCACATTCTGAATAGGTTTGCTTCCAAAAATTATTTTCCAAAATTCTCGACTAGGTAGGTACCGAATCTTGAAACCCCGGAATATGGGGCTATGATTGAACCGAAACGTGTTCAAAAAGGGATGGCCTGACTAACTGCGAGAGCCCCGGTCACATTCTAAATAGGTTTGCTTCCAAAAATTATTTTCCAAAATTCTCGACTAGGTAGGTAGCGAATCTTGAAATCCTGAATATGGGGCTATGATTGAACCGAAACGGGATCAAAAACGCTGCAAAGTCCTTGTCACAGCATTACAAGACTAATTCGGACTCCATCAGTCATCTCCAGGCTAAAAGCGATTGATCAGACCCTCAAAACACGAGTAATAACATAGAAACTCCAGGCCACTAGTCTGCAGAGCTGGGAACCACTCCCAGCTATATAAGACTAACTTAGAGCTCTTTTTGATTATGAGAGCAGGAGAACATTTTAATATGATTTCTAAGATTTTTTGAAATTTTTTCCACCACTCCGGGAGCTCAAATAGCCATATTAAAATTGTACATTCCCCACCACTCTGACCGCCCTTATCAAGGGCACAAGTGGTTATGAGAGCTAGAGAGCATTTTAATATGATTTTTGGCATTTTTGGAATTTTTTCCATTCAAGGTCCGTAGATTCCAAAAATGCAATGTCCGTCCGCCATCCGCCGTATCACGTGTACAGGCTTTATTTTCGGTCTAAAAAAGTCGTTCTTTCGCACACATGCTCTATTTGGGTTCTAGTTGTGTCCCGAAACGTTTCAGCCCGATCGTATATACCCAGGGATAATATGAGTGAAAATGTGTATAAAAATAGGTACTTTTAATAGCTCATGGTAATAGCATTAACATGAGCTTTTGAGGTATCGTTTTGCATGTTTTTTGGGACGAGAAGACCGAATGTGGAGTCGGTTTTGACCAAAAAGGTGAAAATTGAGGTTTTACCAAAAGTTCAGCTCACAAAATTGATTTTTTATGAGTCACAAACCAGGAAATTGTCTGAAATCACCATCAATTTGTATAATAACACTGGAAAAAATGTGAATAGGTGAATCAAGATAATTAAATGGCACCACTAATGATCAGAGATAATATTTGAAAAAAAAAAAATGGAGCGTAGTACCTACCTAATTCGTGTTGGTGGAGGGGGGGGGGGGGGGAATTGGTTGAAACCATCACAGATAGCTATTTCAATTATTTTACATGAAAGAAACAATAAATGAACAGCTAACATTTCTGTAGGTAAGTCCAGTAGAATAAAAAAACCCATGTGACAAGGACTTAGCAGCGTTTTTACTTACTAATATTGTTTTACAACAAAATTTGTGAGTAATTAGGTAATTTGCGAATTGACAATAAAATTAATAATCCCCATGGCCAGAGGCTTCCAAGCACCATACTAACCTGTAAGACAGGAACGAGTAGCTGAATAGTCTACACCTTGCCCATCTAAAAAACTGCCGGTAGCCTCTAGCAGCCGGGTGCCTGTGGCCAGGCAATACGTATATATATATATATATATATATATATATATATATACTAGCTGTGTACCCGCGCTTCGCAACGGTAGAATAGACACCCCCTTTAGGACAGGCCCCACTCATAACAGATACCACCTTCTACGTTCAGCCGTTCTCATTTATCGATGCCGAGACAAACAAACAGACTGACACTGTTTTATGATATATTATACTATTTGAACCGACGCGACGCGTGTTGCTGCGATTTAAATAAATGGAGCCAACGGTCATGTATTTTAATATGCCTGTATCCCCCCCTCCTCAACTGATCAGAAACCTTCCCCAATGCCAACCCTAACTGCCTTTAACCCCCCCCCCCCCCCCCGTATCCTATGAACCCTCCCTACCTGGTTAGAAACATTCCTCAATGTTCACACAACAAATTCCCAAAGTTGCACTCCAATTGGTCAAGTAGTTTTGAAATTTCTGTAGACCCCCCCCCCCCCCTCATAACCTGTACCCCCCTCCCACTAACATCCTGATTGAAGTACCACTTGAATGTACTCGTCGAGCTGAATCCAGAATATAATTACAATCGGATTTACGTCCAACCGTTCAAAGTTATTATAAGCATAAACGTCCTCATAGAAGTGATTATAACACGTTTTTTAGTAGTATTTCATTCATAGCGTTTCAACGGATGGACAGATTCAAATGCGGATTTTTCATAAACCTTCCCAGATAAATTCTGCGTCAAATGGTACCAGCCGCAACTTTCTACGTTCAGCCGTTCTCAATTGATGCCGAGACAAACAAACAAACAGACACTGTTTTATTATATGTATATATATATATATATATATATATATACTTGGTGAAGGATGGGGATCTCGAGGTTCGGTCGAGAAATAAAATCAGATGGGTTTAGGCCGACGTTTCGATGTATTTGTACATCATCTTCAGGGCTTATGTATCATGTGCAGTTGTTCACAGTGATGATTATATGATCGGCTGATGAATTCTGATACTTAGCTTACATCGATGTTATATTATAATAATGAAGAATAACTTATGTGCTGACAGTGGATGGGCAAAGATAAGGAGGATATTAACAATTATTGTTAGGAGGATATTAACGATTGTTAATATCCTCCTTATCTTTGCCCATCAATATAACATCGATGTAAGTTAAGTATCACAATTCATCAGCCGTTCATATAATCATCACTGTGAACAACTGCACATGACACATAAGCCCTGAAGATGATGTAAAAATAGATCGAAACGTCTATCTAAACCCATCTGATTTTATTTCTCGACCGAACCTCAAGATCCCCATCCTTCACCTAGTCTGAATATCATCGGTCAAAAACCAGAATCTCATATATATATATATATATATATATATATATATATATATATATATATATATATATAAAGTTTTTAGTATGAGGGAACTGATGGCAGTAAGTTAACTACCTAATATACTTATGTAATTAATTTATTAGATTTTGTCAGAAATAACTAGAATGAATTCTTCAACGTCATTAGAATTGGAAGCAACAAGTTTTGTAGGATAAAACTACCAAAGTTAAGGACTTCTTCGCACAAATCACGATAAGGTGGGTGCAGAGGAAAATCAACCATCAATAAAGACTTTGATCATGTATGTACACAAAAAAATATGTATGTAAAACAGCAAAATACCCAAGAGGGCCTGATCAGTCAAAGCGTCTAAGCTATTCATATTTTGCAACAGAGATGATGGTTGCGCGGATTTCTTGACGAAACCACTACCGAAGAACAAACTAGATTTTTGTTCGTGTTGTAGCAGCTGGAGTTATCTCAGACGAAGTTTGAGATAGAGTGTGAGAGCTCAGGAGTTGTTCAGGCCTCGCGCTATTATAATCCGAGCACCATACGAGTTGTCCATACACCGCAGTTTGAACTAGGAGGAGCGTAGTGGGATTGCATTGTTTTTTTTTGTTTGTTTTTTACGAGGGAAAAGTGGGAAAATCTTGAAAAAGACTTGCGCTTTGGAGGGTCCGCAGCCGTGTGAGGTTTCACTCACTAAAACCCCACTAACCCTGATCCTCTTAACCTAATCCACCCAGGAATCACTTGTTCAGCATTACTTCGGAGTGGGGTCGATCACTGGGCGATGTCACGCCCTCTTCTGAGTCTTCTTGCGGTCTCCAGTTTATTACTCACCTGAGGATCGGGTCGTCCAGCTTTTTTGGCTTGAGGATTCGGACTATGTAGGACACTATCCTCTTCCAGGTTCCCTGCCTGGAGATCATCTTCCCGATCACATTAGTTGGTGTGATTTCGCCCTCCTGTTCTTCTAGAATCTCCTTTTCCCTGCTCCATCTGGAGCAGTGGAAAAACGTGTATTCGGCGTCATCGTTTGGTGCATTACAGTACCAGCACTTTGTGGTGTCTGCTAGCGCCCTTCTGTGCAGATAGTACCGGAAGCATCCATGGCCCGACAGGAACATTGTGATGTAGAAATCCACTTCTCCGTGCCTCCTTTCAAGCCATGGGCGCACCTGTGGGATAAGTATGCGGGTCCATGCCCCCCTGTCATCAGTTTCCCACTCATTTTGCCACTGCAGGTAGTACCGCACCGAATGAGATGAGTCAATGGTTTCGTCCTGTTACTTCTCTCTCCTCTTTCTTGATAAGGGATTTTGACGCTTGTGTGGATCGCCAGAGGTAGATACGCTTCCTCTCCATTGCTAGGAGGTCGATTGGGATCGTGGCAGCAATGACCCCAAGGAGATGGTTCGATAGGTGCTTGCTATTCGTAAGGCTCCTCAACTCTGCACTGACCGCAGGTGGTCTCGGTACTTTTTAACTTGTAGGGCCTCAGCCCACACCTCCACTCCATATAACATGATTGCCTCGGCTATGGTCATGAGCATCTTCCTTTTCTTGGGCGATGGTCCACCAATGTTTCCCATTAGCCTGCTCAGATTTGCTGTCACTGCCGCTGCTCTTTCTCCTGCTCGCTTGATGAGCTTGATGTGCTTGAAGGTCAGCCTGCAGTCGAGGGTCACTCCCTGGTACCGCACCGCATGAGATGAGTCAATGGTTTCGTCCTCCACCTGAAATTGGGTGACACGGTTGATGGGCCTCTTAGCAGCACTATTTCGGTTTTGTGAACTGCAAGCTGCAACCCATGCTCCTCCATCCAAGGCATCACTCGCCTCATTGATTGGTTGCGCTTCTGCTGGAGGCCCTCCAGAGTATGGTCTTTTTCACCACTGCTACATCATGGGCATAGCCCACCAGGAACACATCCTCTGGCATGTCTTTCCACTGGGAAGGGAACACTCCGTCCACTAGGCATCTATTGTACATTCGGAGCAGCATATCTGGTTCAGTTCTGGTCACAAGTTTCAGGATCTCTGCTGGAATTCTGTCTGGCCCTGGCGCCTTCTTATTTTTAAAAGATGATACCGCTCTGGTCAGGTCATCCTTAGTGAATAATGGGATCTCTTGTCGTGTAGGATAGCTATATCTCGCTCTATGTCTCTGTCTCGCTCAGGGTGATTAGGAAAGAGGCCATCCACTATTCGGTCCTTGAAAGCTGCATCTAGGTTGGCACCACCTGACATGCCCTTCAGCTTTTTGGTCACAATCCTGTATCCCAGGCCCCAGGGGTTTTCTTCTATTTCTTCAGTGAGTTCCTTCCACTTGGCAGCTTTACTTCTGGCTATAGCTTGCCTTAAGGGATTGCATTGTTGGCACGTCCAAACTTGTACAAGATTGCCCACCAAGTCGTGTGTTGCAAAGCGTTGATATATTGTCAAATAAAAAGTTAGTCTGTGCTTGATATTCAAACGTAACATTCACTCTTAAATTATATTACTTCCATACAGAAGAAGCTGTAGTTGAAGCTGAGTGTTTACTATTGTGATAAAGTGGTAACATCTCAGCTTCAGACGAATTTGACGAATTCCGGCAGAACAAGGACATTTTAAAACTCTCAAGACGGGGGTGACAAATATTTAACTGACAAACACAAAATACTCGTACACAACAAAACAACCACAAATGACTAACAAACAGACATGAATCAACAAACAGACAAAAATATACTACAAATAGATTTCCTTTTTTTCTCTACAATAATTTATCCCTCTTTCTGTTCATCTCTTTTTAATTCCTATAACGCCCTCCTATAACCTCATAGCGAGCTGAGTAGTTTTATAATACTTCTGTAGAGAAAACTGATTTTCTATTAAATAATTTGAGTGGTGAATTTCTCTATTTTTGTGATAGTATATTGAGTAAATTAAAAGACTGGATTCATTTCTATTTGTGATAATATTGAGTTTCCAAGAGACAGGATTTATTTTCTGTCTCTGTGATAATATTGAGCTTTCAAAAGACTGGATTTATCTTTTTTTTCTGGTTTTATTTCTCTATTTTTGATAATACGTACTGTCGTGCCCTCCGCACACCTAGGATGTTTTTCTAAGTGAGAATCATGGAAGAAAGGGCCCCTTTCCTTCCACGGTGAGAATAAAACCAGAGAGGGCGAAATCCGGGAGGCGCCAGGCCCTTCTTACCACCGACCAGGTGGTGACGTCAAAGTCCTTTGGATGGCCACAGTATAAAAGCCTGCGTCTCCCGGGTCGAACGTCGAACCACAACCACTAGCCAGCCTTTCAATCTATACCTCTAACCAACCCAATAACAAGCTCACTCCATCAACCCTCTGTTTTCATTACATTTTCCATTTCACCTTCTCCTCTTCCCATTTAGCTAACCTGAACGGACTGTGGCTTTTTTTTTTTTTTAACAAGATAACTTTATTGCATAATTGCATTACAGTTTAGAATATTACATAGGTACTTATAATAATATCACATGACACATGTTTGGGAGTCCAAGTCCAGTGACTTTCTCCCATTATAAATAGAATAATAAATAGACTAATTCAGTTTTGTATTTTGTAGTAATGGTTAGTTTACTGTTATGATGGGCTAGAGGGGTGAACTGATGTGGTGCTATGCGTTGCCGTCTCGGGTTGTGGGGAGAAGATCGGTATGGCGTTTGCGTTTTAATCTGCGATTTGGGCGATCTGGTGGAACTGCTTCCAGTATGCCAGTTGCTAGAGGATTTTGGTGGTTGTGAAGTCGTTGATGGAAACGAGAGTAAGAGGCCCGCAGAACTTCCTGTACAGTTGGGATTTCAATGTCCTTATGGAGATCGGAGTTCCTGATATAAGCGCGTTGGTAATGACTCTCAAGACTCGGTTTTGAAAAGTTTGAACCCGTTTTACCTGTGAATTGGACGCACCCCCCCATACTTGGCTGCCGTACTCCCAAATGGGTCTAATGAGCATAAGGTATATCAAGCGCTTTGTATCAATTGGCAGTGGGGATTGCATCCCTAGAAGTGGCTTGAGTGTTCAGAGACGATGGCGGCATCTTTTGAGTATGGAAGTAATATGCGCGTCGAATGTCAAACGTTTATCTAACATTACTCCCAAGTAGCGGACTTTTGTTTCAGTGGGGACAACTTCGTCACCAATGCTCAATTCCGGCTCGTCGTAGGTACGGAGGTAGGTAAATATTATGGAGCAGGACTTTTGAGGGTTTAGCTTCATTTTCCATCATAGGGCCCATTCGTTCAGGTCGAAAGCAAGCTCTTCAAGTTCCAATCCCGCTCTTTCCCCTCTGGGCGAGCTGCAAAGAAAGGCCGTGTCATCTGCAAATTGTGCAGTGGCCATTGCAGGGGAGGCGGGGATATCACCAGCATACACTAGGTATAATAGGGGGCCCAGTACGCTCCCCTGGGGAACTCCCGCACGAATATGCCGCACGCGAGATGTGGCTTCACGGTACCTGACAGTGAATGTGCGGTTTGTCAAGTGCGACAGGAGCACATGGTAGTATGTATCAGGGAGAGCAGATTTTAGCTTATAAAGCAGTCCAGGGTGCCAGACCCGATCGAATGCTTTTTCAGTATCAGCAAATAGCCCAACGCAGGTTTCTTTTCCTTCAAAGGTGTCCAGTATCTTGTCAACCAGTCGATGTAATTGATGTAGGCAGGAGTGAGTGTTCCGGAAGCCGAATTGTGTGGCTGGTATGAGAGGTTCGAGGTAGTGGACTAATTTAGGCAGGAGTAATTTCTCGAAGATCCCCCCTCAAAGTTTTTTCTTTTACGTTTCAAGGTGCGTAGATTCAGAAAATGCTGTGTCCGTCCGCCGTATCATGCATACCGGCTTCATTTTTGGTCTAAAAAATTCGTTCTTTCGCACACATGCTCCATTTGGGCCCTAGTTGTGTCCCGAAACTTTGCAGCCCGATCGGAATATACCCAGGGGTGTTATGAGTGAAAAATGGGTATTAAAGAAGGTATTTTTTGTGTTCTAGTAACATGAGCTTTTCAAGTATCGTTTTCCATGTTTTTTAGGACAAGAAGACCGTATATGAAGTCGATTTGGCCAATGAGTGGAAAATTGAGGTTCTAAACGAAGTTTCAGCATTACATTAACGTTAAATTGTGGTCTAAAATCGTCGTTCTTCCGCACACAGTTTGGGTCCCCCGTTGGAAAGCTCTAAAGCTCGGCAGCCCGATCGGAATACACCCAGGGGCGTGACCGGCAAAAAAACGTTGCTAAGTCCTTGTCACATGGGTTTATTATTCTATTGGACATACCTACAGAAATGTTGGCTGTTCATTTATTGTTTCTATCATGTGAAATAATTGAAATAGCTATTTCTGATGGTTTCCACCAATTTTGGCCCCCAAAACACAAATTAGGTAGGTACAGTCCCTTTTTTTTTTTTTCATTCAAATTATCTTTGATCATTGGTAGTGCCATTTAATCGTCTTGATCCACGTCACATTTTTCCAGTATTATTATACAAATTGATGGTGATTTCAGACGATTTTCCAGGTTTTTGCCTCATAAAAAATCAATTTTGGCAGCTGAACCTTTGGTAGAACCTCAATTTTCCACTCTTTGGTCAAAATCGACTTCATATTCGGTCTTCTCGTCCCAAAAAACATAGAAAAAGATACCTCAAAAGCTCATGTTACTAAAACACAAAAAGTACCTATTTTTATGCACATTTTCACTCATAAATCCCCTGGGTATATTCCGATCGGGCTGAAAAGTTTCGGGACACATCTAGGGCCCAAATGGAGCATGTGTGCGAAAGAACGAATTTTTTAGACCGAAAATGAAGCCGGTACACGTGATACGGCGGATGGACATTGCATTTTTGGAATCTACGCACCTTGAAACGAAATAGAAAACTTTTTGAGGGGGTGTTATAAAAATTTTTTGCTGAGCGAATACATAGGTGTATTATTCACAGAATAATAAACCAAAAAGCTCCACGGACCGCCACTCCGGAGTATTTTTACGTTATAGTTAACATACATATTAAAGAAGGTGTTCAGTAGATTTGGTCGCCGTTTACGGCCGTATGTGTTCACCGTTCACATTCCAACTTGTCGTGCTGAGTGTGGTGGTGCGATCGTTCAGTACAACGTTCCGTGGGACCTGTTGTAAACACCGCGGTATTTGTTGGTTTACCGTATACCTACCTACATCGTGAGTTCATTGTAGTTTTCTTGTGACTACTGATAGGTGCATTACGTACCTAGCTCCTTTACAGTGCTATAAAAAGAATGACATCGGATCCTTTTATTACTCATTTGCGTCCTCCTTAAAAAAAACAAATGATGTTGCGTTGAGTTTGACTTCATTATAGTCGTTAGTTTTCTCAATTGATTTTCAACAGATCAATACTTACCTAATTAAGCATTTCAACTGCTCATAACTCAGTTGTAAACGTTTTTTGATACCGAATCATAATGCAACTTTTTTTTTTAATGGAAGTTCTGCGTATTTTCATCCTTCTTACCTTTTTTGGGCAACCGTTGAGCCTTACAGCGCAGAAAAAATACCTTGGTAATACGAATATCAACATAGGTACCCTACTAATTTCAGATAATCCTAATCACCAAATGGACCAAATATTTCGATTTAGCACGAAAAAATACATACAGAATCATATCAAACCACCAAAGATTCAAACAATATGGGTTTTCCCCCCAAAAATCGGGGGCTTTTTCCCCCACTGCGCGGAGTACGAACATTGCATTTTGGCTTATTATTCTGTGAATAATACACCTATGCAATCGCTCAGCATAAAATTTTTATAACACCCCCTCAAATGTTTTTCCTTTACGTTTCAAGGTGCGTAGATTCCAAAAATGCAATGTCCGTCCGCCGTATCACGTATACCGGCTTCATTTTCTAAAAAATTCGTTCTTTCGCACACATGCTCCATTTGGGCCCTAGTTGTGTCCCGAGCCTTTGCAGCCAAATTGGAATATACCCAGGGGTGTTATGAGTGAAAAACGCTGCAAAGTCCTTGTCACATGGGTTTATTATTCTATTGGACATACCTACAGAAATGCTGGCTGTTCATTTATTGTTGCTTTCATGTAAAATAATTGAAATAGCTATTTCTGATGGTTTCCACCAATTTTGGCCCCCAAAACTTAAATTAGGTGGTAGGTAGGTACGCTCTTTTTTTTTTTTTTTAATTATCGTTGATCATTGGTAGTGCCATTTAATCGTCTTGATCCACGTCACATTTTTCCAGTATTATTATACAAATTGATGGTGATTTCAGACGATTTCGCAGGATTTTGACTCATAAAAAATCAATTTTGGGAGCTGAACATCTGGTACAACCTCAATTTTCCACTCGTTGTTCAAAATCGACTTCATATTCGGTCTTCTCGTCCAAAAAAACATGGAAACCGATACCTCAAAAGCTAATGTTACCAACATGTTGATAAAACGCAAAAAGTACCTATTTTTACACACATTTTCACTCATAACACCCCTGGGTATATTCCGATCGGGCTGAAAAGTTTCGGGACACAACTAGGGCCCAAATGGAGCATGTGTGCGAAAGCACGACTTTTTTAGACCGAAAATGAAGCCGGTATACGTGATACGGCGGACGGCGGACGGACATTGCATTTTTGGAATCTACGCACCTTGAAACGGAAAAGAAAAAAGTTTGAGGGGGTGTTATAAAAATTTTTTGCTGAGCGATTACATAGGTGTATTATTCACAGAATAATAAACCAAAATGGGTGTAAAAATAGGGGTTATCGCGGAATTTTTGAGGTTTTAGTGAACATGGCTTGTGAGGTATCGTTTTCCATGTTTTTAGGGCGAGAAGACCGAAAAGTAGGTTGATTTTGACCGAAGAGTGAAGAATTAAGGTTGTAGCAGCTCCCGTAATTCATTTTTTATTAGTCAAAAACATGGGAAAATGTCTGATAATAACAATAGATTTTTTTATAATAACACTATAATAACACTTTTTGTATAATAACACTATTTGTATAATAACACTAGAAGTAGAACAGGTGAATCAAGACAACTAAAAGGCGAAATCAAACCGACGCGCGGTGTTCGAATCCTTGAAACGTAAAAGAAAAAATTTTGAGGGGGTGCTATAAATTTTTTTTTCTGAGCGAATACGTTGGTGTTTTATTCACAGAATAATAAACCAAGTCCTTGTCACATGGGTTTATTATTTTACTGGACATACCTACAGAAATTATGGCTGTTCATTTTATTGTTTCTTTCATATGCAATTGTTGCAATAGCTGTTTTTGATGGTTTCAATTCAATTACGCTCTTTTTTTTCAAATTATCTTTGATCATTAAAAGTGCCATTTAATTGTATTGATTCCCCCGTTGGCACTTTTTCTGTTATTATTATACAAATTGATTGTGACTTCAGACAATCCTCAGGTTTTTGACTCATAAAAAATTAATTTTGGGAGGTGAACCTTCCTTACAACTACAATTCTTCACTGTTTGTTCAAAATCGACTTCAGGTCTTCTCGCCCTAAAAAAACATGCAAAAAGGTACCTCAAAATCTCATTTTACTAAAACACCGAAAAACTCTATTTTCACACCCAGAACACCCTTGGGTATATTCCGATCGGATTGCAAAGTTTCGGGACACTAGGGCGCAAATGGAGCCCGTGTGCGAAAGAACGAATTTTTTAGACCGAACACGAAGTAGTTATGCATGATACGGTGGATGGCGGATGGAGATTGCATTTCGCAGAAGAATAAACCGAAAGCAGCACGTCAGGGGGAATCATAACAACACGTTAGGGGAAACAATGTTTGACGAAACGACACGTTAGGGGGAGTAAAGCAAATTTTCCTTCCCACTTTACCAGACTTAGGACTAGCTACGAGCGAAGTGTAGGTAAAAATTGGTGGAAGCTCTTTGTCCATAGGACATTTCGTCCCACATTTTACGCGAAATGTAATTTTACATCGTCCTCAATTTACACGGCACTTTTTGCCGTACTTTCTCAATATATGTGAGGGCATTCTTCTTTTGCTGATAGGTAGGTATATCTCCCACTCATTTGTTAGATACTCCAGATGTTCCCTGTGTTCTCTCCTTATGGGAGTTGTGGAGCTGGAGGCAATCAATCTTTGGATCTCTCGCACACTCTCGGCCTGAATTTCATGCAACACTTTCACAGCTAGGTGAAGGGTTGGTCGCTTGAAATGAAATTGTTTGTTGAAGTCCGAGTGGAACGATTCGGGCGCATTCGTCGTCATGGGGCTGTCCAAGGTTGGTTGTGCCTAATGAGTAGGTTTGAAATTGCAGTCCTCTTCGATATAGTTGGTGTGCATATAATAAGCAAACGTCATTCCAGCAGTCAGAGCATGAGGTCGTTGACAGCATTGCGCACATCATCCGGCGCAGGAACCTCAAACCATCGAATTTTTTCATCCACTGTCCTTGTCCCCTAACGTGCTGTTTGTTATTACCCCTATCGTTTTCCTTTTTTCGCGTCGCCTGCGGGTTCCATTCCTCCTAACGTGTTACAGCCTACTAAAGTACCTACACTCCAACTTTCTGAGTTGTGCATTCTTTATAGGTTGGGTAGGCACCTATCTAGTGTTTTGCGTTGATATCTAAGACTTAACTTCTGGGAAACCAACACTTCCCTGAATGACCTATAGACTTTTGATTTATTATTCTGTGAATAAAACACCTAACCTATGTATTCGCTCAGCAGAAAAAAAATCTTCAACCACCCCTCAAAATTTTTTAATTTACGTTTCAAGGTGCGTAGATTCCAAAAACGCTGCAAAGTCATTGTCACATGGGTTTATTATTCTATTGGACTTACCTGCAGAAATTTTGGCTGTTCATTTATTATTTATCAAAAACACTAATTGGTCTCCCACTTCTTTAACAAATTATCTTTGATCATTGATAGTGCCATTTAATTGTCTCGATTCACCTGTTGATATTACTTCTAGTGTTATCATACAAATTTATTGTGACTTAAGACAATAAACCAGGATTCTGGCCCATTAAAAATGAATTTTGGGAGCTGAACCTTCATTACAACCTCAATTCTTCACTCTTTGGTCAAAATAAACTTCATAGTCGCTCTTCTCGCCCCAAAAAACATGTAAAACGATACCTCACAAGCTCATTCACTAAAACCTCAAAAAATAGCACAACTCGAAACCCCCTATTTTTACACCCATTTTTCCCCCATAACACCCCTGGGTGTATTCCAATCGGGCGGCCGAGCTTCGGAGAGCAACTAGGACCCTAATGTTTTCCAAAATGGGGACCCAAACTGTGTGCGGAAGAACGACGATTTTAGACAAAAATTTAACGTAAGTTTAAGACTGAAACTTGGTTAGAACATCGATTTTCCACTCCTTGGTCAAAATGGACTTCATATTCGGTCTCCTCGTCCTAAAAAAAACAGGGAAAACGATAACTTACAAGCACATGTTACTAAAACACCCAAATCCCCTATTTTTACACCCATTTTTAACCCGTAACACCCCTGGGTATATTCCGATCGGGCTGCTAAGTGTCGGGACACAACTAGGGCCCAAATGGACCTTGCGTGCGAAAGAACGAATTTTTTAGACTGAAAATGTACCAGATATGCATGATACGGCGGACGGATTGCATTTTGGTTTATTATTCTGTGAATAATACCTACACCTGTGTATTCGCTGAGCAAAAAATTTTTATAACACCCCCTCAAAATTTTTTCTTTTGCGTTTCAAGGTGCTTAGATTCCAAAAATGCAAAGCCCGTCCGCCGTATCATTCATAAATAACTACTTCATTTTCGGTGTAAAAAATTGGTTCTATCGCACAGAGGAAAAATTGTCTCTGGCAACCTTTTAAGGTATCTTTTTCCATGTTTTCTAGGGCGAGATGACTGAATATGAAGTCGATTTTGACCAAAGATTTGAGGTTATAACGAAGGTTCAGCTCCCAAAATTCATATTTTATTCGTCAAAACGGGAAATTGTCTGAAATCATCATCAATTTGTATAATAACACTAGAAAAAGTGTCAAGAGGTGAATCAAGACAATTAAATGGCACTATCAATGATCAAAGATAATATGGGGGGGGAAAAGGAGCGTAATTTGTGTTTTTGGGGGCCAAAATTGGTGGAAACAATCAAAAATAGCTATTTCAATTATAGCACGTGAAAGAAACAATAAATGAACAGCCAGCATTTCTGTACGTACCTATGTCCGAGAATAATAAACCCATGTGAAAAGGACTTTGCAGCGTTTTTTGGAATCTACACACCTGGAAACGTAAAAGAAAAAATTTTGAGGGGGTGTTATAAAAATGTTTTGCTGAGCGAATACATAGTTGTACTATTCACACAATAATAAACCAAAAGGAGCGTAATTCGTGTTTTGGGGAATTGAAATGCTATTTCAATTATTGCACATGAAAGAAACAATAAATGAACAGCCAAAATTTCTGTATGTATGTCCAATAGAATAATAATAAACCCATGTGACAAGGACTTTGCAGCGTTTTTGGAATCTTCGCACCTTGAAACGTTAGAGAAAAAATTTTGAGGGGGGTGTTGTAAAAACAATTTGCTGAGCGAATACATAGGTTTATTATTTCCAAAATAATAAACCAAAATGCAATGTCCGTCCGCCTTATCGTCCATATCTATCTTTATTCTCGGTCTACAAAATTCGAACTTTCGTACACAGGCTCCATGTGTGCCCTAGTTGTGTCCCGAAACTCTCAGCCTGATCGGAATGTACCCATGGGTGTTGTGGGTGATAAGTGGGTGTAAAAATAGGGTTTTTTGGTATTTTGGTAACACGAGCTTGTGAGCTATCGTTATCCATGGTTTTAGGGCGAGGAGACCGAATATGGAGTCTATTTTGACCAACGAGCAAAGAGTTGAGGTTCTAACAAAGTTTCAGCCTTAAATCTTAAATTTTGGTCTAAAATCGTCGTTCTTTTGCATACAGGCTCCATTTGGATCCTAGTCGTGTCCCCTAACTCGGCAGCCCGATCGGAGTACACCCAGGGGTGTTATGGATGAAAATGGATGTAATGAAAATGGGAGTGCCAGAAAGTTCCAGCAAAGACGGCGACTCAGACCTAATGTTTGCGAAAAAAGCAGTGGATCTCATTAAAACTCAAACCTTTGAGAGTCAGCCAACTGCGTAAATTTTAAAGACGAACAAGATATTTTTCTAGCCCTGAAGCCAAAAGACGTATTCTCCAGCCAACCAGAGGATTCACCATTCAAGAACATCGTTTTGAACTCCGATGGCACTGTCGCCGAACTCCAATATATCCGCAGTCTGAGATGTGAACTTGAAGTAAGGAGAAACCAAGGCGAGTCTGATCTGATGATACGGTACATAACCTCGATGGGGTACCTACCTAAAATGATCAAGTCATCACATGTCAACAAAAAATTGTTTCCAAAAAAGTTGAACGGGCGGAGGTCATCACCGCATCAAAATTAACTTATTTTTATCAAAATGTGCGAGGTAATTATAGAACCAAATTTGACACTATTCAATCCACAGCTTTTTCTCTCGATTTCGACGTATTCTTTCTTACTGAACAAACTTGGATGACAACATTCTCGATAGTGAGAGAGTATTTTCTCAACACAAAATCTAGTGCATGGATCGAACTACTTCAACCAGCACAAAAAAATCATTTGGGGGGTCATCTCTAGATGTTGCTGCCAATCAGTCTATAAATGTCACTGAACATCGAGCATGTTTTTGTCGCACTTCCTCGGATCAAAACCATACCTGGATCCGTCTACGTACCCCCTCTTTCAAAACTAGAAGCATACGATAAACGCTGTACAGCGGTCGAAAAACTTTTCAACGAATATCCTAACTTTGAGTTCATCGTCGTTGGCGATTAACCTGCCTGATAAACTGGCCACCTTCTTCCGATCAGCTTCATCCCACTTGGTCTACCAAATCGTGGTTAGTTGTACATTTTTTCACTTCCCTCGGATTTCGGCAAGCGAACCAATAAGTGAGCGGTGAGCGTGTTGTAGGGGAGGAGTGATAGGGCGGTTTGCGTTTCAGTGTGTGTGAAACACCGAGCCGGAGTGTAGCATGGTGGCAGCGTGAGGGGGGTGGTGGTGTTGGCAGATGCGATCGTGGTGGCAGGTGGTGCCGGCGGCGGCGATGGTGGCTGCAATGTCGGTGGCGAAGTCGGTTGGAGGGGTGACATGGTGGGGTATGTTTCCGCCAGCTTCTTTGGCGTGAAACGTTAGGGGTTGCAGGGAGACGGTAGTGGTGGCGGCTGTGACGGCGATGGTGGTGACGGTGGCGACCGCGATGTAGGCGGTGACAGCGGCAGCGATGTGATTGGTTGCATTTCAGGTTGCATGAAACGGTGGGAGTGCTGAGGGGATGGTAGCGGCGGTAGTGTTGATGGCGGAGGTGGCATTGGCTATGATGCTGACGAAGGCGGCGGTAGCAACATGGTGGGTTGTGTTTCAGTTTGCATGAAACGGTGGGAGCGTGGTGGCGCCGGTGGCGTTGGCTGTGATGCTGGCAGTGACGGTAGTAGGGACATGATGGGTTGCGTTTCAGTCTGCATTATCGGCAAAAAACGTCGGGGTCACCAGTGTCACGAGCGGTAGGTAGGGAAGGTTTGGGTAGGTCACAGAAGAGAGGAGGATGTGCTCCTTAGTAGTCTTTTTGGATAGCTAACACCATCTCAAATATCGCTTATTTTTGAAAACGGGCTTCAAACTACCATTTTTCCAAGGGTTCTGAGTATTTTTTCCAAGAAAAATTGATGAAAATTCCCCATTGTAAAAAATTTGAAATGCGTTGGCGTCAATTTTTCAACTCAAAACCCATCAAATCTTCCTTAAAAAGCAAGAGAAAAACGTATTTACTGTATGGAAAGTCGATTTTTAGCTAAACTGATCCGCAACACCTGTAAGTATGACAAGATGTTTTAAATTGGATCAAAACGTAGGTACCAGCCAAATTTTTGTTTGATTCCAAGACGTCTACCAAAACGCTTTTCCATTCGAATTTTTAGTCGAATTTCATGATTCTGAACTCAGACAATAGGCCAGATATATGTACAATATTCAACTAATCAATATCAATAAATCTATCTATACCAATATACATACCTACCTACGGACGAATCCCCCCCCCCCCCCCCCCGAATCAAGGAAAGCTTGATTTTTCAAAGGAAAAATTCTTATTTTGGACAAATTCAACCCAGGTTTACGTCAAAACGTTAATTATAGCAATGAAAATTCTCCCCGAAACAGCATTTTAGATTAGGTGAATATCGTCTCTACAACTACGTCTGGCCATGGCTGAACTCAGAATCATGAAGTTGGTGAACCTTCGAACTAAAAGGCGTTTGGCACGTCTCGGAATCTGACGGGAATTTGGTACGTACATTTTGATCCCATTTGACGGGGGCCTTGTAATACTGTCAGAAGTTCGTGGCTCACTTGTGCTTCGTTTTGACATTCTATACTAAAAAGCGTCTCACTTCTGTGATTTAAGCCTCATTTGAGAACTTTTGACCAGTTTTGGGAAGAAAATTTGATGCCACGACATTCCAAATTTCTTCCAGTTCAGTGTTCCTGATGTGAGTAGAGTCTTTTGTCTTTGAAGTTTATTTTGTCCGGTCAACATTTTTTCTTTGAAAAAGATCAAGCTTCTTTCGACTTGAGATCAAAATTTGATACATTTTGACCCTATTTCACGTCCAATCATCAACTTATGGTAACTTGGAACCAAATCAGCGTTTGGTAAAAATTCACTGAGGGGCTTTGAGGATGACTCCCTCCGACATCGATTATCACTGATGACGTCACGATATATATATATATATATATACGAAAAGTGAAAATCTATAATTTAGATCTCCGATGCATAAAACGGATTTTCGAGGGTTTTCCAGTGCACAGGGAAGAATCTCTGAAATTTTGGAACGAGCCAAATAGCTACAGTTTCTTTGAAAATTCGCTAAAATCTTCTACTTAATTACAGACAACTACACACCATTCTTTCATAAACAATCTCATAAATTTATCCCTAAACCGGTTTCTGTTCCTTTGAAGGAACATCTCCTTTGAGTAAGTATGTCTGGATACTCCTAGTTTAGTCCCTGGTGCGAACTTTCAGTTTGTGTCCTCCATTGATACTGGACAACAAATTTCCCAGTCAAATTCACGCTAACGTGCCAGAAAAGCAGGAAGCCATTCTTGTGTGTGAAACCTACCTCTACTCTCTTTAGCCACCTGGCGAGCCTTGTGTACATCCCCGTTTTCGACCTAAAAAACTGCGAATTTCCTTCAAAATTGTGATATCGTCGATAGTGTTAAGTAGATGTGATATTCTGGTGCATCATTTCGTCACTAATCCGAAAACTAAGCGCAGTTTGAAGACGGTAAAAATTATGTTCCTTTGAAGGAACAGATTCCTGTGAGGTGAAATACAGATGTTCCTTCAAAGGAACAACAACTGAATTGTCTACGTCATTTTCAATTTTTTTGGTATAAAATGTTGCCCTAATTTGAGCTGCAACGTCTCAAACTTGATCCATTGATGTTAGATATTTTTCTAAAACCCAACAACTGTTCTCTAGACTTTTTTCACGTTATGTATGCCACATTATTAATTTTTTATGTACCACGATTTGAAAAAGATTCTGCCATTTTATGAAACTCTGATCTCTAACAAGATAGGTCTCATGTAGGAATAAGTTCGAATTTCCTGAAAAGGCTAATTTGTATGTTTGTATTTTCAAAGTGAATTTTATATATTTCCAGAGTATTCAAATGTATTTTGTATTTTTTTATGTTCTTACCTAGGTAGTTACTTGTCAGACCAAACTAAACTTTCACGTTACCTACCTTTTTTTGAAATTGAAATTCCTACCATAATGTGATATTCGGTAGGTACCTAGTCACTGTTGTCCCTCGTCTCACTAGGTCGATTGGGCAATAAAACTTGTTCAACTAATACTAGAATGGCTTATTTCATTGTCCTTGGTTTCCTATAATGAAAGATTTGAATGGAACATGTTCCTCCTAGGGAACAACTACCATTTCGGCATTAGGCGTAAGGAACAACTCATAAATCTTATTGTTTATGGTTTTTATGACTTTTTCTGGTTATTTGAAGTGCAAGGAAGCTAAAAATAGAGAGAACAAATTTTCAGGTCGTAGGTTCACCAGGTGAACCATATAGGGCCTAAGCAAGATAAAGCCAACACTTCTGGTTTCAGATTAACACAGCACGTGTTCATCATCCTCAACAATAATATTAAATTAAAATAAGAACTTTGGAACGATTTAAAAAAAAAAGTCCGCGAGGTACTTAGCAAAAAATGCCCCAGTTTGCCAAACTAAAACGGCCATCCAGATCCCCACTCCAGAAGAACCCTCCTCATCAAACAAGCACGATCACGCTCAGAGTGTGGACACCAAAAGACGATGAGACGTGGAATCCCTCACTGCACGTGCAGAGCCCGTCAGTATGGAGGCCTTTTTTTCCGCGCGAACCTCCGAGCAGGAAACATCGGTCGGAGCTCTAGTGAAAAGAAAACAGTTAGTAATAATTATTATTTTCGCCGTGTCAGGAATGATATTGTGAGGAAAATGGACGAGGAAAGCGACGGCGGCGAGTCAATCGCCGAAATTGTTGACAAAACAAAACTGAAGGTTGTGCAACACCGGACCTCTACTGCGGCATTCCGTATCCAGGATGAGCACATCAACTCAGCATTTGGTGAGCTCTATAATACTATCATTGCCCTTTGTGAATATTTGACCCAAGCTGATCTCAAAATGAGCACTATGGCTAGCACAATTACTCAAAACACAAACAGCAAGGCTGAAACCAAAATGTATAGTACGGATGAGGATGACCTTGAACGAGAGACAAATTGGATCCTCAAAAGAGGCAAAAAGAAACGAAAAGCATCATCCTCTCCGGAAGTAGCCACCTTACCTAATCAACCCAAAGGGACATCTGTCCCTAAAAAGCAGGAAATTAAGGATTACCCCCCTCCACCCATCAACGTAATTGGTATCAAGGACTTTAAGGAGTTGAGCCCACTAATAAAATCGGCGACAAGTTCAGAGTGGAAAGTAACCGCTCTCAACAATAATAAGTGGAAGATTAATGTCCAAGATAAGGACGCGTACCGTGCTGTGACCCAAAGGCTGAAAGACGCAAGCCTTCAGTGGTACACGTACGAGAATAAGCATGATCGTCCCATTAAGGTGGTAGCCCGAGGGCTTCATCACTCCTGCCCACCACAAGAGATTATTGAAGACCTCCAAGGTAGGGGTTATAAAATCCTAGAGGCAGTCAACCTCGTCAAGAAGGAAAAACAACCCAGTGAGCAAGATGCACCAATTACGGTGCTGAAAAAACTTCCTTTATTTATGCTCTCATTTGACAAAGAGGATGATATTAAAAAAATTTATGAAATTAAGCATATCATGAATCTAAAGGTTAAAATTGAGCCCCTGAGGAAGACAACAGCACTAATTCCACAGTGCAAGTCCTGCCAGTCGTTCAATCATACACACAGGTACTGTCAAATGGAACCTAGGTGTGTCAAGTGCGCTGGTAAGCACAATACAAGTGATTGCCAGAAAACAAATGAATCACCTCCCAAGTGCATCAATTGCAAAGGCGACCACCCCGCGAACTATCGCGGGTGTGAAGTGGCAAAGGAACTTCAAAGGCTCCGTGATAAAAGGGATAAGCCGGCCAGAAAAGACACAACCACCGTACCTGGTAGAAGAGAGAGTGTATCGAATTCTAAAGGTATGAGTCAAAAATGGTCCAAGGGAGAAGTCTCCTATGCGCAAATAACAAAAAATGTAAAAGAGGTTCAGAAAGTAAAACCCACCACAGAAAATATGCTAGCACTAGTGCTGGAAAAACTGGAAGACCACAGTAAGATAAATCAAATTATATTCAACAGGCTAGATAAAATAGAACTGCAACTCTCAAATTACAAAAAATATGGGCCATAATACACTCCGTATAGCAACCTGGAATGCCAACGGGCTAGTTCAAAACATAAAAGAACTAGAGATTTTTCTCAATCAAGAAAAAATTGACGTATGCTTGATCTCGGAATCACACCTAACAAGAACATCCTACGCAAATATCAAAGGTTATAACATTTATCGCTCCGTCCACCCCGCCGATCGCGCTCGGGGAGGCTCGGCTGTGTTTATAAAGAGCAATATCAAACACTCGGAACAGCTGAAAATAGAGATCGAAAAAATGCAAGTCATCACAGTACAAGTGAGTACAAAAAACAGAACTATCAACATTGCTGCCATATACTGCCCACCTAGGTATGTTCTGAAAAAAGACGACTACGTGGACTTATTTCGCGAAATCGGACATAACTTCATTATAGGGGGTGATTTCAATGCAAAACACGAATTCTGGGGCTCAAAAACGCGCAACCCGAAGGGAGTACAATTGTTTGCAGCAGGTCAAGAAACTAAATGCAATTTTCACTCTGGAGGAGGGCCTACGTACTGGCCAACAGATGTGAATAAAGTACCAGATCTCCTGGACTTCTTTATAGTAAAAGGAATATCGGGTAACTACATACATACTGAGGATAGCGATGGCCTCTCGTCTGATCACTCTCCTGTGATCATGACGCTAAGTGACTCGGTAATCCTCAGAGAAGAGACCCCAAAACTTACTAATAAGCACAGTAACTGGGAGTTATTCCGAAAAACACTGTCCGAAAGCATTGATTTACACGTGCCCATCAGAACATCAGATCAACTGGAAACAGAGGTTGAACGATTGACCGAAAACATCCAAGAGGCGTGCTGGTCCTGCACCCCAATCAACCGGAAGAAACCTTTCTACCATTCCAACTACCCTCTTGAAGTAAGGGAATTGGTACGGGCCAAAAGAAAAGCTAGGAAAGCCTGGCAAAGGGTTCGCTCTGCAGAAAACAAAAGAAAGCTGAATGCGCTGTGCAATGAGCTCAAAGCTCTAAACCAAGAAATTGAAGATGAAACATTGGCTATCAACTTGCAGAGCCTCACTGCTGGAAAAGACACGGACTATTCTTTATACAGAGCAACTAAAGGACTTAAGCGGCCCAAAATACCAATACCGCCTATTAAACGAGAAGATGGATATTGGGCGAGGAGTGCCAAAGAAAAGGCAGACTTGTTTGCTAACCACCTTGAGGAAACATTTACCCCGTTCCCAAGGCAGACCGCAAATGAGGATGCTACAATGATAGAAAAGTCAGATGAAATGGAAATTCGGCCGGTTACCATTCAAGAACTCAAAAATGAGATCATGTTCAACCTCAGTCCAAAGAAAGCTCCAGGCTATGATCTTATAACTGGGAAAATCTTGAAAGAACTCCCAGAAAAAGGGCTAAAGAAACTCCTACACCTAATCAATGCGTCTTTTAGGCTGCAGTACGTACCACTGCAGTGGAAAGTAGCAGAGGTGATAATGATACCCAAACCAGGTAAACCAACATATGAAAAAAAGTCCTACCGACCCATCTCCCTTTTACCAATTATCTCCAAGCTCTTTGAGAAACTCCTCTTAAAGAGATTAAAACCTATAATCGAGGAGAGAAATTTAATCCCTGATCACCAATTCGGATTCAGAGAGCAGCATTCAACAATCGATCAGGTACACCGGATCACCAGCGTGATAGAGAAATGCTTTGAAGAGAAGGCAATCTGCTCAGCAGTATTCCTTGACGTCTCTCAAGCATTTGACAAAGTCTGGCATAAGGGGCTTCAGGCAAAGCTACACAGGGATCTCCCTACCCAGTATTATAGGATTTTGGTGTCCTATCTAACAGAAAGGCATTTCAGGGTAAAACACGAAGATGAATACTCCCAATTACGTGTAATAAAAGCAGGAGTACCTCAAGGTAGCGTCCTTGGGCCAGTACTCTATCTACTATACACAAGGGATCTCCCAAAATCAGCAGAAGCTGTGACAGCGACGTTCGCAGACGACATAGCAATCCTGGCAGTAGGTTCTACAGTCGAGGAAGCCTCGGGAAAACTACAGGAATCCGTGAATAGCATCCATCAATGGACCAAAAAATGGAGAATAAAACTCAACGAAGCTAAGTCAACGCACATTAACTTTACATACAGGAAAGTGAGCCCTATACCAATTGAAATAAACTCCCAGATTGTTCCATATGCAAATACTGCTAAGTACCTCGGAATGACTCTGGACGCGAAGCTCCGTTGGAAGGAGCATGTGAAGAAGAAGAAGGAAGAAATAAACCTAAAATTCAAGAAGATGTACTGGCTCATCGGAAGAAAATCCCAACTGCCTACACATAACAAAATGCTACTGTACGAGCAAGTGATCAAACCGATTTGGGCTTACGGCTGCCAGTTATGGGGCTGCACCAAGAGAACTAACTTGAAAATTATCCAAACAACACAAAACAAAATCCTCAGGAGCATAGTGAATGCCCCCTGGTATATCCGAACGGATGACCTCCATCGCGACCTTAAAATTAAGATGGTGAGCTTAGTTGTAAAAAATCGAGCAACGGATCATGAGAACCGTCTCCACAAGCACAGGAATGTCGAAGTACTGAACCTCCTGGACAACAGCGGCGATTTACGAAGACTGAAAAGGACCAAACCTCTGGACCTAGTTACATCTCACTGAAGTGATGTGATGAGTGGTAGTAGGTAGTGATCTATGAACCACAATACGTTAAATAAATTAACAGAGTGAAGTTACTAGATGTGTACACACAGTTGTAACAATAAAGATGATATTAAAAAAAAATAAAAAAAAAAAAAAAAAAAGTATGGAGGCCAAACCAATGCAGATAGAACTTGTTCTTGCCGTGGTCTGACAACACCTGGGTGACGTTGTAGGACCGTGCAAATTTCCTCTTCCAGCGACAGTTGGAGCACCGTTAGAAAGAAGTGGTTGCTACGTTGGGCCATCTCTGTGTTCACCCAAATCGCATTCCAATCAATAGGTTCATTTGTATTAAATCATTTTAATGATTTTTAAAAGAGTTCGGTAGGTGAATTATTACAGTAGGTACCTACTTCAAAAATATACCAAAATAACAAAAGAAAAACAATTAACTTGAACCTCCAAGAAAAAGTTCAACTCTTCATGTCGCACCCATGATTGAATTTAATTTTTGCTTAGTTCTAGGTGGATTGTCCTAGGAGTCATTACAGTAAACACCAATCAAGCAGCTGCACGATTACTCCACCATGAGTCACATCTCATTTCAGGCAAATGCCTCTAAACAGATTTTAGAGTGAGCTGGTACAGCGCCTGTGTACCTACCCATGATTTCAAGTGGTTCCCTTATCTTTGATCCCGTTTTACTCTACAATTATAACTATTGCTTCCGAGTCTGCGAAGCAGCGGAAGCCTTGTGTTCACTTTCGTGAGCTAAAAAATTGTTGTCTTCAGAAATCAAAATTTCCACTTGCATTTTGCGTTTCAAACCTTCTGAACAAATTTGGTTCCGTGTCTGTCGGTCTGTCTGTCCGCATTTCCTTGTTACAGCCATAACTTCCACGATTTTGAATTGATTCAGCTCAAATTTTGAGGGATGGTGCGGATAAGGCCCCTTGAGGTCCCATACAAATTTCAACATGATTGATCCAGCGGTACGCCCTGCGCATGAGCTAACGTTAAATTAAACAAACACGCATAACTTTCACAATTTTGATTCAATTTCGCTCAAATTTTCAAGGGTTGTTTGGACAAGGCCTAGTGAGTTCCAGTATGAATTTCAGCATGATCGGACCCTCGGTGCGCTCTGCGCATGCGCTGGCGTGAAATAGATTCAATTTCCTTGTTACAGCCGTAGTAACCAAAGATTTCACCCAATTTCAATGTAATTCTCAGGGATTAAGCGGGTAGGGCCCATTGAGGTCCCATATAAATTTCAACATGATAGAGCCAGCGGTTCGCCCTGCGCATGCGCTAACGTGAAATTCTTCAAACACGCATAACTTTCGCAACTATGTATAATGGACGTACGTCGGTGAAACCCCAGCATGACATAACTGACATTTGCCAACTTTTCAGGAGAGCTAAAAATCTTCTTCTTTTCTATAATTGACGCCCATCCCTAACTTTCGGGTTATTACCTCCTGGTCCACTAGTGAGCGTTGGATCGAAAAAAATCGTCCAACTAAAGTAAGCTCAGTGTTTCCGAAAAATGGGTCAGTTAGGTCATGATGATGAAAATTTATATCAACTATGTCATGATGGATGAAATTCGTGATGTCATGATGTTGAAAACTAACTTGTCAGTTGCGTTATGCTGCCTTTTGGTTTTCATGTAAAAAATTGCTGGTTTTTAATTTTTTGTCAATCTTTCCTTCCTTTACTACCTTCCTTATTAAGCAACTCAAATTTGAGAAAAAAATTCAATGAACAAGCCTATTAACTATACCTAACAATACTGATTTATCTAATTCTACAGGAGACAGAGATAAAAATAAACTCGAGATCTGGTAAACATAATTATTTTTATTATTTTTGGTTCATCAAGGCTAGTAGTATTCGGTAACAAAAGAATGCATTATTATTAAAATAGGTATCACATGAATAGGTATCCTTTATAAGTTGTTGGACGGCTTCAAAATTACAGGTAGGTACATAATAACTTTCTTAGGTAGGTAAGATGACTAGCGTTCAACCAGGTAACTGCCAACCTCACTTTAAAGGAAACTTGGAAAGGAAAATGGGAGAACTATTAATAAGGAGTCTAATCACTCCTTATGAGCGTTTCTCTTGCTTTTTCGCAGACTCTTGCCATTGTGGACAAGTTCGTCATAATAATTATGGCATGCTTGAGGCATGAAGTCTTTCAAGGCTTGGAGATCATTGTACTTATCCTCCTGGATGGGAATTTTTTCAGAATAAAGTGGGGGGAAGATTTCTGGCGCTTCAGATTTTTTGACCCTGCGTGGTAGTTCTTCAAACTCGTCATCGTACCTCAATTTATAAAAAATCTTACCCTCGCTTGTGTACTTCAGCCAGCGTAGATCCGTGACTACAGGGTGACCTTTTTTATTTCCAGGACGAATCGAACAGTAACGCATGGTATCTGGGTGGGAATAATTTTTGAATGCGTCGAAGTAAACGAGCTCGGATCTATAAGGAAGAGGGGATTTCCTTGCGTCCTTAGTGATTCGTACCAGCTCGTGAGGGAGAAAAATTTCTTTGTTTCTCATTGCACCCTCTATGGTGCTATGAACCGAATCTCCCTCCATTTGGGTGTGGCCTTTCTCGAGTATTTTCTGATGGATGGTAATGTTTCGGCTCATACTAAGGGAGAGGAGGGCGTTGGACATCACGGCATTACGGTTCTGGTTCGTGCAACCATCTGATAGACAATAACTTCTGGCAAAAACTTTTCATCGAGGTCGATTTCTTGTACGAGTAGAGTAGCGAATGTTGAGGCCACTAGAGCTCCATCCGTTTCCATGATCCAAAAACACATAGCGTCATGGTTGGCTAAATTGTATACCGTGTGTCGTGAGTCCCTCCCGGGAACACTCCTCTAGCAAACTTAAGTTATCACCAACATTCGAACGCCTAACTTAGTTTCTGTAAATAAACGAATGAGTGGGGAGACAAGCCACAGAACCCAGGGTGCACAACCTGGGGCCCCACCACCAACCCCTAACAGGGGGTTGGAGGGAGAGGCCTCCACTTCCTATAAAACCCTGGATCCTGGGGCTTTAGCTTCTTTCGACACTTCCTCTAACCAGCTCTCTCTTCTCTCCTCTACCTTGCTCTCTCTCTCTCTCTCAAAAGATCCTAGATGTCGGTGGATATCCGCCGCCTGGGCAAAACCTCCTCTCCTTCAAAAGATTCTAGATGTCGGTGGATATCCGCCGCCTAGACAAAACTTCCTTCTCCAAAAGATCCTAGATGTCGGTGGATATCCGCCGCCTGGGCAAATTCTACCACTCACCTCCACCTTTTCACTCTCCCAAAAGATCGTAGATGTCGGTGATAACCGCCTGCGCAATTCCTCACGCCACCGTGATGAACCAATTTTAAATTCATCACAGTGGTGAACCCGACGTTCACCCAACCTTCCTTACCTACTGTGTCAACCCCAGTCAAGTTCAGTTCGGTGTCCCTTTTTCAATTTCAAATTCGGTCAGTCAGTCAGTTAATGTCCGCAATTTTCGCCCACCGCTCGGAGATCGCACACCTCTCACATCTCCGCTCAACCACACACACCTCCGCTCCCCATTTTCGAATTTTGAATTTGAAATTTAAAATTTGAATTTTTTCAAATTACAGACTCGACCATGGACCCGCACTCATCGCCGCCGCCGCTCCTCCGGCCATCCACGCTGCAGCCGCCCGCCGCCACGACAACGGACGCAACGGCTGCGCTCGACAACCCTTTCACCACCCTCTCACCGCCTGGCTCCGCCGCATCGACCTCCGCCGCAGCACACGCCGCCGCCGACGTCATGACGACCTCTGCGTCATTTCCTCTATCACTCCCCCCATTCTATTCACACGACCCCGCTCTGTGGTTTTTTCAGGTGGACGCTGCGTTTTCGGCCGCCAACATCCGCAGCCAGAAAACCCGCTACTCACGCATCATCTCCCTGCTCCCATACGACATCCTCCTCCAGACGTCGGACATCTCCCCAGACGCCGCCGCCGCGTACGACGACCTCCGCAGCCGCCTCATATCACTCTACCAGCCGTCAAAAATCGCACGGGTCGCCGCGCTATCACAGCCACAGCACCTCGGCGACCTCAAACCCTCCCACCTCTACCGCCGTCTGCGACACCAGCTGCAGGGTATCATGACGGCCGACATCGCCAGGACCTTCTGGCTGCGCGCTCTTCCCCACCCCATCCAGATGGCGCTCGCCAGCCACCTCGACGGCCCGGACGAACCCCTGCTTCACCTCGCCGACACGGTCCACGACCTCGCCGCAGCCGCCAGCGTCAGCGAGGTCCGCACACCCCGCACCTCAACCCCTCGACGAGACCGCACAGCGTCACGCGAACGCAGCCGGCCCCCCTCCCTCGACAGGCGCCAACCCCTCTCCAACGAGCACCGCCGAACCCCCTCCACGGACCGCCGGCGCCAGCTTTCCCCCGAGCGCCGACCACCCCTCCTCGGGAACAGCATAGAGGAAGATCGCCGGCCGCTGCGGCCCCCTCCACCACGCCTCGCCCCTCCAAGACGGCGTACCTCCCCGCCGACCCCCCCCCCCCCCACCGATGCTTCTACCATGTGAACTTCGGTGGGGAGGCCCGCAAGTGCCAACCACCCTGCTCCTTCCCCTCCGGGCAGGGAAACGCCGACGCCCGCCGGTAAACCCGGCGGGCCCCCCTCCTCGCCAACACGGGGGGGACCCCCCCCCAGCCCCCCCCGGCCCGAATTCACTCGACCACCACCACCAGACAACATTACCCCTCCTACGCCGCCGCCACGGCCACCAACCTGCCAACCGCGCCTAGCTGCGCCACCAAACCCCTTCCCCCACCACCGACCGTTCCCCCACCCCGGAACAGCCCCTCCACATCCACCACCAGGGCCACCAACCTGCCGGCCGCGCCACACGGCGCCGCCAAACCCCTCTCCCTACCAACCACCGTCCCCCCACCCCGGAACGGCCCCTCCACATCCACCACCAGGGCCACCAACCTGCCGCGCGGGGATATCCGCCCCTGCGGCGACTACCGCCGCCTAAACTCTAAAACTACACCCGACCTATACAATGTCCCCCACCTTCGAGATTTTTCCTCCCACCTACACGACACGACCATTTTTTCCACCCTAGACATATCTAGAGCCTTTCACCATATCAACATCCACCCCCCAGACATACCAAAAACCGCCATTATTACACCCTTCGGCCTGTTTGAATATGTTAAGATGGGTTTCGGCCTCAGGAACGCTGCCCAGACGTGGCAGCGTTACATGGATAATATCCTACGCGGCCTCCCATTTGTCTTCTGTTTTCTGGATGACATCCTGATCGCCTCCCAAAACCCCCAGGAACACCTGGACCACCTCAAACAAATCCTGGACATATTCTCCGCCGAGGGATTGCAAATCAACACCGAAAAATGCGTACTCGCCCAACCCTCCGTCCGCTGCCTCGGCCACCAGGTCTCCTCCGACGGAATCAAGCCCCTACCGGATAAGGTCCACGCAATCACCGATTTTCCCCAGCCCCGTACCGTGACGGAACTCCGCCGTTTTCTGGGTATGTTGAACTTTTATCGTAGACACATCAAACACGCCGCACAACACCAACAACCACTCATACACGCCATCCCCCAACCCGCCAAAAAAAACGACAACCGCCCCATCCCCTGGACCCCCGAACTTACAACCGCCTTCCAAATTTGCAAACAGGACCTAGTAGACGCCGCTCTATTAGCCCACCCCGACCCCCACGCCCCCCTCTCCATCACAACCGATGCGTCCGACTGGGCCATCGGGGCAGTACTCCACCAGCACACCGGCGCCACCCCCCAACCCCTCGGATTTTTTTCTAAAACTTTGTCCCCAACCCAGAAAAATTACTCAACGTTCGACAGAGAACTCCTCGCCATCCACGAAGCCATTAAACACTTTCGTGACTTCGTGGAGGGCAGGCAGTTCTCTGTCATAACAGACCATAAACCCCTAACCCACGCCCTCCTCCAAAACCGCAAATCCGCCTCCCCGCGTCGCCTCCGGCAGCTCGAATTTATCGGACAATTCACGTCCGATATTCGCTACCTGCCGGGGGCCGACAACTGCGTGGCGGACACGCTATCTCGCCCCACTCCCGCGCCGGTGGAGGAGTTACTGCCTTTCCCCTCCCCGCACATCCTTAAAACAAAGCAAACCCCACATTCCGACCCCGCCCTATCCAACCTCATATCCGCCTCCAAATTGGAACAGCTGCCGCCCCTCGATCTCTGGTGCGACGTGACGGCCGATACACCGCGCCCTTACGTCCCACCGGAGCTGAGGCGGCAGTTGTTCCTCCACTACCACTCCCTCCACCATCCCGGCATCCGGGCAAGCCGAGACCTTATTAAGACGCGGTACTTCTGGCCCCACATGAATACAGATATTCGTACCTGGGTTCTGGGGTGCCAGAGGTGCCAGCAATTTAAGGTCTCGGCTCACCCCCATGTACCTCCTCAACCTATCCCCGACTCCCTCCCGTGGGAACATGTGCACATCGACCTGGTCGGGCCCCTTCCCCCCTCCGAGGGGAAGAGGTACTGCCTCACCATGATCGACCGTGCAACAAATTGGGTGGAGTGTATTCCACTTGCCCACATTACCGCGGACGCCGTCGCCGCGGCCTTCCTAAACCAATGGATCAGCCGCTACGGTTGTCCGCGGACACTCACGGTCGATCAGGGGAGGCAGTTCGAATCAGCACACTTCTCCGACCTGCTCCGTTCCCTCGGGATACAAAAAATCCGCACCACTCCCTATCACCCCCAATCCAACGGGAAAATAGAGCGGTGGCACTCGGTCCTAAAACAAGCCATTTCCACATCAGCCACATCTCCCTCCTGGACCAAAACCCTTCCCTACGTTCTATTAAGCCTCCGTACTTCCGCCCGTCCTTCAGACAACACAAGTCCCGCGCAAAATGCATTTAAAGACCCCCTCCGTTTACCAGCCGATATTTTTACCCCACAACACACACCGTCAATTAACAGGGAACCACTACACACCACAACACCGACAAACGACACAACCTACCCCAAACGATTTTTCACCGCCACTCACATGTACCTGAAAGAGCCCGGCATGCATAAAACTTTTCAACCCCTTTATGCCGGGCCCTTTCAAGTCATCCGCTCAACACAAACCACCGCGACCCTGTTAATTGACGGAAAACCCCACACAGTCCCGTTAGCCAGATGTAAACCCGCTCCTGTGCTCCCTCAACCAACAACCCCTATCAGTCTCCCACCGTCCGTTCGCGATGTCACATCACCTCTTCCCTCAACGCCCGTCACCTCCATCGCCGTTTCCGGATTTCGATTCGGATCCGGAAATGGCGGCGATTCTCCGGGACGTCTTCGTCCCGGACCCGCTATCCCCCCTGCCCCCTTCGCCCAGGCCCCCATCACCGCTTCCGTTTTGTCCGCCAAGGATTACCGGACTACCTCCCCGGCCCCGGCGGTGGAAGTACCCCCAGTGGCTAATACTGCGCGAATTTCGCACAGCAAAAGCCACCGGGGTACATCCTCCCTACGTCCCGATCGACCCCTTAATGTCCGCCATCTGCCGCGAGTTCCGCCTCGCGGAGCTCATGCCCCCCCCCACCCCCCATTCAAATCAACCCCCAAAGTGTAAATTTCAACCCCCCCATTCAAAACAACCCCCCACATCCCGAATTTCAACCCCCAATTATAACCCCCCAAATTCCAAATTTCAACCCCCCAAAATACAATTTTCCCCACCACCCCCCAAAATCATCAAACCCCAACCACCCCCTACCCCCCGAACACCGCCGGGGATATCCGCAATAGTCCCCGCCGGGACAAAACGGCCCGGGCGGCGAAACGGACGGAGGGAGCGTCACCAAATTCCACACGTCCCGGCGGCCCAATAGCCCCGCCCCGCCCCGAGCAATCACGGCGGGGCCTTGAGATGGGGGAACAGTGCTTGTGTCCAATTCATCCACACGCACTGTACCGCCCCTCACAGCCCCACCGCGGCCGCCCCATCACCGCCACCGCACACGGATACAGCACGGGCGCACCGGCGAAGCGGAGGACCCTCCCGGTAGGTCCATCATTCCTCCTATCAGGGGTTCTTCCGCATCACCGAGGCGCCCCCACACTCCACCTAAACCACACCTACACCCATCCACACACCACATCCTATCCATACCCAGGGAACGGCGGACTCCCGCGGTCCCTATATTGTACCACCTCCCCATGACCATCTTTATAGAATTGATGTATATACCAATTTCAAAATAATACTGTAAATACTATGTACATACTACCACTATACTAATACTATGTAAATACTACGACTATCCTAATACCATGTAAATACTACCACTACACTAATACTAGAATATTGTCACTATCCATCATCATACTACCCAACATTGTACCACCACCAACTAACACTAAGTCCTCATCATACCCCCCCACCATTGTACATACCACCCTTAGTCTTAAGAGCATACATCACCTAGCAGTAAGTCCGAGGCCCTCAGCCCCAATTATGTTTGCCGTGGCCCTCCGCCTTTGTCACCTTTCACCTTCAGCCCCACATCTGTTTGCCCTAGCCCTCAGCTCCTGTAACCTTGCGCCCTCAGCACCATAACCTCCATGTACTTGTTACCTTTGGCCTTCAGCCCTACATATGTTTGCCTTGGCCCTCAGCCCCTGTCACCTTGTGCCTTCAGCTTCACGAATTTTGGTTCAAACTGGGGGGACCTCTGTCGTGAGTCCCTCCCGGGAACACTCCTCTAGCAAACTTAAGTTATCACCAACATTCGAACGCCAAACTTAGTTTCTGTAAATAAACGAATGAGTGGGGAGACAAGCCACAGAACCCAGGGTGCACAACCTGGGGCCCCACCACCAACCCCTAACAGGTGGTTGGAGGGAGAGGCCTCCACTTCCTATAAAACCCTGGATCCTGGGGCTTTAGCTTCTTTCGACACTTCCTCTAACCAGCTCTCTCTTCTCTCCTCTACCTTGCTCTCTCTCTCTCTCTCAAAAGATCCTAGATGTCGGTGGATATCCGCCGCCTGGGCAAAACCTCCTCTCCTTCAAAAGATTCTAGATGTCGGTGGATATCCGCCGCCTAGACAAAACTTCCTTCTCCAAAAGATCCTAGATGTCGGTGGATATCCGCCGCCTGGGCAAATTCTACCACTCACCTCCACCTTTTCACTCTCCCAAAAGATCGTAGATGTCGGTGATAACCGCCTGCGCAATTCCTCACGCCACCGTGATGAACCAATTTTAAATTCATCACACCGTGTATGTAATTGTGAGCTGCGAGTTTCATTTTATAGTACGCTAAACTCGCCTGAATGAATGGCAGCAACTGAATTGCCATTACGTCACAGCAAAGCACGTAACACAAGCCTTGTTCTGCCAACAGTTTGTCTTTTTTTTCTCATCTGCAGCTCTCTGCTTCATTCCGTGGTGTTCGCTGTAGGCATTTTCGGAGATATTTTTCATTCTAAATTTGAAGCAAATGTCGCACAGATCTTTGCGTGGTTGAAATAAGGCGATACGTTTGCTTTTGCAGCAGCGACGGAAGCTCGGGGTCGACAAGGGCATGATGTCATCACGTCGGCATTGTTCAGCATACAGGTCATAAAATTGAGTCCATGAATGAATTTCATTTTGTAGGTACAACTTGCTGGTGCTCTGCCGACAGTAATGCGATGGCATTTTCGGAATTGTGTCCAAAAGTTGTTAGCATGGTCCAGACGTTGCTTTTTACCGTTGACGCTGAGATGTGGACTTGCCAAGGTGGGTTCAGGATTAGTGCCAGAAGGAGTAGGGGGATTACCCACGGTTTTCTTCTCTCTTCCAATGTTGAAATATTGGTCGAGCCAATGTCGAATCATAGAACTTTTAATCCCGAATGTGTTCAAGAAAGTCACTTGGCAAACTGGTATGCGCTTGTCACCAATAAGTAAATTGTACTGATATGACATCGACCTTTTTGTTTCTTCGCTTTTAGCAAAAACTCTTTTTGGTGGCCCGGAGTCAACCAAAGAGGGGATGTACAACTTTCTCTCCTTCCAATCCATTTTCTGCCAAAAGTGATCAAACAGTTTCTTTCTGGCCTCTTCATTGATTTTGTGACATCCGCGGTTTGGCAGTTTTCTGCACCTGCTATCACCACTGCATGAAGGTCCCATTCGTCTTGCCTCCTTCTGTGTAGTACCATCCTGCACCATGATGTTGGAGTTTTCTTTGTTTTTACGTCGATATCCAGTGTATGCCTCGCCTCTTGATCTTTTGATCTTCGTGTCCTCTTTTTTCCAGCTTTTCTTATCTGAAAAAATGCTCCTTTTTCTGGTAGGTAGTTGAGGTAGAGGCTCGTTCATACCATCTGAAAAAGAGAGGAATGTTGATGTAAGCGCCTCTGTATTGGTTGAATTGGCTCCTGGATGAATAGGTACATAACGCTGCCAAATACCTACTTTTATCACTTATTGGAAAGGACGGGCTTATAATGTTAAATCAGGATTGTCAGTAGGGTCAAATTGATAGGTAACGCAAAGCTCTCACCTGTCAATATTGAAAGTGACTCGTTCTGATCCGTAGCACAATCAGCGTCTTGGAAGGCATCATCCTCTTCAGGCTGAATGATGAGAGAGGTGTGAGTAGTACGATTGAAGGAACTTAGTGGCTCGTTGACATCATCTGGAAAAGGGATGAGGTTGTGAGGGATGAGTGTCTTAGTGTTAGTTGAATCGACTTCAGAAGGCTTAAAAACGTTGACTTCTCACTCACCTGTATAAGTACGAGGCTCATGAATTTGAACGTCGGGTCCATCCAAGTGAGGAAAAACGTTGTCTCCTTCTAGCTGACATTTCTTATAGGATCAAGGTTTTCAGCAGCATTAAATGCCACAACATCGCCTGTCAACGATGAAAGAGACTTGTTCTGATTCTGATCACAAGCGCAGTCAAAGTCGTAAAAGGGGTCATCCTGTTTGTGCTTATTGATGAGGGACGTGTCAGAGGCAGGGTTGAATGCAGATGGTGGGGTCGTGTCGATGATGACGACTTCCTCGGCCACCCCCGTGAGATCATCAATTGACAAGAAGGTCAAATTATTTTCTGAT
Source organism: Leptopterna dolabrata (assembly GCA_954871275.1). Lineage (NCBI taxonomy): Eukaryota > Metazoa > Arthropoda > Insecta > Hemiptera > Miridae > Leptopterna > Leptopterna dolabrata. The sequence continues at coordinate 49,414,511 of OX940974.1, read as the reverse complement.
AACTCTGCTGGATCCTAGGTTTAGAGGAAAAAGAATGATTATAAAAAAAAGGAGTAGCCAAACCTAATAGGTAGGTAGGTACCAACAAGATCATAAACTAACCCAAGCTAGATAAGAAGATGTAGGTAGGCCTAGTAACCTACAATGCAATACAATCAACAACTCGCGAACCTAGTAAGTAGTAACACATTAAAACCGAAGCAGCAAAACATTATTAAAATATTTTGAAAAACAAAAATAACTTACCATCAGGCTGCCGTGCCGACGCCGCTGTCACCGAAATGTGGCTCGTTTGAAACCGGCGGTCACTTATGTCATGATGCCGAAGTAATTCAGTTACGTTGTGATGATAAAAACGTCTCCAGTGTTGCACCGGTTGTTTTTATCTCACAATCGATTGCACCAATCGATCGGGCTCGGTAAATTACATGTAAATCGATGTATAACTCAAAATCGATAAAATGTCAGTTATGTCATGATGGGGTTTCATCGACGTAATGTATTATGGACGTAATGTTATGTAATATGTATATTTCATGTAATGTTATGTTATGTAATGTAATGTTATGTAATATGTATATTTCACGTTATGTAATGTAATGTAATGTAATGTTATGTTATTTTGCTTCCGAGTCTGTTCTATTTTATAATGGGTCACTCTGATTGTGACGAGGAAGCTCCTGTGCCATCACCTTGGCAGTGTATTTCAGTTTTAATATTGTACCTACCTATCATGTTATGATAAGTTAGCGTCTCCCCTTGGGGCTTTCCCTGTTATAATTTTGTTCAGGGCTTGGTTTAATTCGCTTTCCATGATAATTCCGTCGAGAAATTCGTTTGGCGCGAGATGAGTCAACTTGACCCGCCGAACGCATGTGGCTCGCCCTCTCTGACAGCAATCCAGAGTCTCCCGCTCTGTCCACATATTGTAAACGGAATTCTACAAGGGCTATACATATACGGTTATTGCTAGGTTTTCTCCTCTTCAGCTTTCCCTCATCGCATTCCATGAATTCGCCATGCCGTGCCATGTAGCACCCGTCAAAACATCCATGGCCCAACTCTGGAGCTCCCCAGCTGCCTCCTTGGAGTGTGTCCCCAGCCCCAGCAGCCTCGTTCTCAACCACACCGATCTCCGCCTTGACCCATGCCACTTTTTGACATTTGTTAGCATACCATCCAAACGCTAAAACTGCATAGCGAACATTTTCACGATTTTAGGTAGATACAACGGCTTTTAAAAGCTGTCGGTAGGAACTTGAAACATGTTACATTTGTACACGATTACCCCAATTTACCATCTGACATCTGTATATTAGTATATTTTTGATTTCCAACATGTTTTTAGCTTAAACGACTTAGTAAATAGGTAGGTACAGTTAGCAAATTTATGCGGAACCTTACGAAACTTCCCCCAAATCAACCCGACCGCCAAGGAGAGAGAACGTAAACCACTTTTTAACGCAGTTCCCCTTTTTCCATTCGCACGGAAAAACACAACTGTTGCAATCCCTCGTCTCGCGCCACCGGAAAGGGGTGAGATTCCCCTTCTCCGACCTTCTCAAGAATGCGCCACCTCTCTCCTCGGTCATCTCAGAGCGAAGGGGATGCTTCCTTCCGCCAAATGTCCAAATTCGGTCCAGTCCACAAAATTCCGTGTTATCATCCCAAATTCCCAACCAGTTACTAACTCGGCCAATACTGATCCATGCTTCGTTCTCGAAGCATGAGCCAAGAACAAAACACTGTCAATCAATCCAACACCTCATCATAAGCGCATCACAACCATGAAACACAAAATACATACCAGAATCCAGTCCTCTCATCAAATATGAAAGACCCGCAGGTGCCGTACACCATGCAGCATAATGCATTCCCCCGAACCACTCCTGAACATCAGGGTCTAAGGGCAAATGGCCCAAACTCCCCGTGTCACCCGCAGAGGGCTTCACACACCCAACCCAATAACCAGTTCCCAGCCTGAATCTTCGGACCTCAGACCTACTGACACACTGCAAGCTCACATTGCTGGCGGCACAGCGGCTAACCTGAATCTTAGGATCTCAGGTTCAACCACATACGTCACATTACACATTCAAGCCCGAGGGCCTCTGACCACTTAGGTGCCAACCTGAATCTTCGGATCTCAGGTCCAACCACACACGTCACATTAGACATTCAAGCCCGAGGGCCTCTGACCACTTAGGTGCCAACCTGAATCTTCGGATCTCAGGTCCAACCACACACGTCACATTACACATTCAAGCCAGAGGGCCTCTGACCACTTAGGTTCCAACCTGAATCTTCGGATCTCAGGTCCAACCACACACGTCACATTACACATTCAAGCCAGAGGGCCTCTGACCACTTAGGTGCCAACCTGAATCTTCAGATCTCAGGCTTCACCTCACAAATTGAACAACTATAATACCCCAGGGTCACTGGCAGTATAGCTTCCAACCTGAATCTTTGGATCACAGGTCGGTCCACAAACCAATATTTCCAAGACGCACGAGGCGTGACTTGTTCAAGAGACACAGGTAAAGAAAACCCAAAGCACATCACAAAACTGTGGAAAACAAGAAGTCAAAACCAACTGAGCAGTGGTCCTGCTCAGTCACCCGAAAAACTCGTCGCTCAGGGACAGTCCTACTGAAGAAATCAACGTGAGCAATTGAAGAACCCTTCCTGTAAATGATTTCAAAATCGAAGTCTTGGAGGCAGGCCCACGTGGAATCAAATCCTTTTTTTTTGTCGCAGATGCTTTTACAGCATTACAATCTGTCACCAAGGTGAACCTGATGCCCAAGAGATAGACCCGAAAATGTTTCAGTGCCTGAATGACTGCCAAAGGCTCAAGCCCATATGAGTGGTACCAGACGCTTCCTTAGTTGTTCGTCTACTGTAATACCCAATTACCTGAACATTCCCATTCTCATACTGCAGAAGAACAGCGCCCAAGCCAATGCTACTTGCATCTGTTACCAATTCAGTGCGGCGGTCAGGGCAGAATACAGCGAGCACTGTTCTCGTAGTCAAATGATAAATGACATATTTTCGAGCAGCAGCCTGCTCAGGGCCCCAAACAAAAGAAACATTCTGTTTGGTCAGTGAAGAAATGCATGACATACGAGCTGAAAACTCGGGAGTAAACTTCCGAAAGAAGCTGGCAAGACCCATGAACTGGCGGACTTGCTTTACATTTGCTGGGAGTGAAGAGTCCACAAGAGCCTTAACATTCCCCGCCCCAGGTCGAATACCCTCACTTGACACTTCTCGACCAAGATATTCAACGGAGCACTGAAGAAACTTGCATTTCTTAATATTCAACGAAAACCCAGCTGTTCGAAGAGCATCCAGGACAACCTTCAAATTAGCCAAACCTTCTTCAACAGTTTTGACGGAATCAAAACATCATCGATGTAAACCAGTGCAATAGTATGTCATAAATTACCACGAGGTTTATCAATGCACTGATGGAAAACCGCAGGCGCATTGGCAAGACCCATGGGCATACGAAGAAATTCATAGTGGCCCTCTAGTGTGATGAAAGCAGTTTTTTTCGATATCAAATATCAAAAATATCAAATTTTGACAACTCGTCAAAAATCCACAGTCCAACAAGTATTTTAAGGTTAACTTCTGCCCAGTAACGGTTGTGTCCCCAAAAAATACCAAGACGCAACACGCTACCTGGCCCGAAGCCCTTCAAGTGAACAAGGATGAGCTTTGCCCCTGAAATGATCGAAATGTCTGGAACTGCATATTGATACATCAGAACCGGGATCGATAAATCCCCCAAACTCCTTGTCATCCACAACAATATTTACCTTTGATGAAAGACCACTCGATTTTATACAATTCACTTTTTTTTCTACTTTCAATCTGGGATTTGATGAAATAGTCAGAAATGTTGTGTCCTCGCTTAGAACAAAACTCGCATTCCTGTAAGGGCAAACTGTAGTCAAAGAAGCATTGGATTTAGCAGGGTCTGACGGAAGGTATACTCGACGAGGCTCGACTGCAGGCAAACTTCCTCCGTTTATTATGCTGGGGACAAAAACGCTGAATATGTGAAGGAGAATTACATGTAAAACACCGACGATCTGCGGGCCTAGCTCGAGACGTTGATGGGGCTAAACCATCGGAGACACGAGATCGTTTAAATCTGTCATCAGAATAATAAGAAGGGGTCACGTCTGCGTTTCGATTGTTTTTTCAAAAGACGATAAGAATGATTTCAAACCAGGAATTGAGTTAAATTCCTGAGAAGGCAACGCCAACCTTGCATTGGTATCACATATGCCGTGGATAATAATGTCAGCCATATCCTTTTCTGACCATTGGGTCCGAAGTGACCGCAACTTGGCGACTTTCTGGTGGATGTAAGATTCATATCAGTTAAAGGAATCCGATTTCAGCAGAGCTGTGTCCTCAAAATTTTGTTCCAAGCCGCGTTTCAGGGGAAATGCCTCTAAAATGTGAATCTTGAAAGTGACGTGAGTCGGGATCCCATCTTTCAAACCATACCCTCGCACTTCCGAGTAATGACATACGAACAAGAGACAACAACTATGTCTCGGATCCCCAATTCAGACTTGAGGTGCTCAACCTCCCGAATCCATTTGCGGACGTCCATCATCTTAAGATTGAAAGTCGGAAGGTCGATGTGATCCAGATTAGGCCGATTAAAAAAAAAATTTTTTTTAACTCACCCATAGCTGCAGCGTTCATGGCATTAGGATCGCTTACCGATGGTCGATCGTCCGGAATATCGTGGCTCGTATCTTCCCCGTCTTTATCCATCCTGGTGAACTCCAATCTCTCGAATATTTATCCGAATCCCACTTCTGAAGTTAGCAAATTTATGCGGAACCTTACGAAACTTCCCCCAAATCAACTCGACCGCCAAGGAGAGAGAACGTAAACCACTTTTTAACGCATTTCCCCATTTTCCATTCGCACGGAAAAACACAACTGTTGCAATCCCTCGTCTCGCGCCACCGGAAAGGGGTGAGATTCCCCTTCCCCGACCTTCTCAAGAATGCGCCACCTCTCTCCTCGGTCATCTCAGAGCGAAGGGGATGCTTCCTTCCGCCAAATTTCCAAATTCGGTCCAGTCCACAAAATTCCGTGTTATCATCCCAAATTCCCAACCAGTTACTAACTGTTCCTACATAGTTTTGCTTCCGAGTCTGCGAAGCAGCGGAAGCCTTGTGTTCACTTTCGTGAGCCAAAAAGTTTTTGTCTTCAGAAATCAAAATTTCCACTTGCATTTTGCGTTTCAAAGCCTACTGAACAAATTTGGTTCCGTGTCTGTCGGTCTGTGAGTCTGTCCGCATTTCCTTGTTACAGCCATAACTTCCACGATTTTGAATTGATTCAGCTCAAATTTTGAGGGATGGTGCGGATAAGGCCCCTTGAGGTCCCATACAAATTTCAACATGATTGATCCAGCGGTACGCCCTGCGCATGCGCTAACGTTAAATTCAACAAACACGCATAACTTTCACAATTTTGATTCAATTTCGCTCAAATTTTCAAGGGTTGTTTGGACAAGGCCTAGTGAGTTACAGTATGAATTTCAGCATGATCGGACCCTCGGTGCGCTCTGCGCATGCGCTGGCGTGAAATAGATTCAATTTCCTTGTTACAGCCGTAGTAACCAAAGATTTCACCCAATTTCAATGCAATTCTCAGGGATTAAGCGGGTAGGGCCCATTGAGGTCCCATATAAATTTCAACATGATAGAGCCAGCGGTTCGCCCTGAGCATGCGCTAACGTGAAATTCTTCAAACACGCATAACTTTCGCAATTATGTATAATGGACGTAATGTATTATGGACGTAATGTTATGTAATATGTATATTTCATGTAATGTTATTGTAGTATCCATAAAGACCTTTGAAATTACTTCCTTATGAAGAAACATTTATTTTATTACATGATGGTAACACTGCGTAGCTTCTAGTAGGTTCTAGAAGGTTCTCGAAGGATCGAGAACTTCCCGAGCTTATAAAAATGTTGTATGAAATAAATCATCACCATTGTTCTTGTCATCGTCAACCCAAGTGTATTTAGTATAACTCCCTTTCTCCCGGAACATCGCACTGGCGACGAGGATGGGATTTCTGGATCGATCTACCTGAGACGACGGAAGGAGATCATCAGTTAAAAAACCCTGCAAGCCGCGAACATCGCCGTTTATGTCGTGAGTAATATTATCACAAACAATCTTCCGTGGAACATTTTGCCGTTTCCAATGGCACCGTATGTGGGGCAGTTGCACACGTTTTCTTCCACGAAAAACGAATGGAAGATCGCAAAGCCAAGGATGATTAGTTTCTTCACGGCCAATAATATTACCGATGTTACAATCAAACAAGCGCTATTTTTGAACTCGCTGGACGAATCAGGTTATAGACTGATGCACAATTTGTGTGTGCCGGACGAGCCAGAAACAAAGTCATATGACGCCTTGGTAAAGTTGTTCGATGACCATTTTATACCGGCCGAGAGCATATTTTCGTTGAGACATCGTTTTTTCAACGCAGGTAGGGAGAAAGGTGAAACATTATGTGACTGGTTGGCTCGGGTGCGATCGCTTGGCGGACCTTGCAAATTTACTGACCTCGATCAACAGGTCATTGATCGTTTCGTTCTGGGACTACCAAAAGGACCAGTTAAAGACCGCCTGTTCGAAGAGGATCGTTTGAAACTGACTGTGGAGAAGGCCATGAACGTGGCCACCGCCAAGGAGTCGGCGTCTCATCAGTACGACTTAACTACTGGGGATATCAAACAGGAGCCTGTCTTCCGGACTGCCTTCAGTAAAGGACGAGGGAAGTCCACTGGTGACTCACGTGGACAGCGGAAGAGAACGTCATCTGCCGTAGCACAGACGCCTTGTGGTGTTTGTGGGCGAAGCCATCCAGCTCCCTGCTGGTATAAGAACGTCACTTGCAATTTATGCAAAGGAAACCATTTGGCAAAGGTATGTCCTAAGAACAAGCAAGCTAATAATAGTAGCAATAGCAATTTTAGTAAAAATTCGCACACTTCCGATAAGAAGTCGAGTAATCAATCGAAACAGTCTAGACATAACTATGTAAATGAGGAATTTGAAGAACCGATTTATCGCATAAATGACAGTGGTGAACCCTCAATATCACCATTTGTAGCGAATGTTAGTATAAATGATGTAAATATCAAATTTGAAATTGACACTGGGTGCCAGTCATCAATACTACCCTTGTTTTTATATAAGGAATATTTTAGTGCTTGTAAATTAGTTAAATCTGACAAGACTCTTTTATCATACTTCGACACGAAGGCAAAGCCTGTAGGTACTTTCAAACCAAGCGTTTCATTCAATGGTAATGATTATGGGGAACTAATGTTGTTCGTAGTAGATTCCCATGGACCCCCACTACTGGGAAGGAATTGGTTTGAGGTTTTTGGATTTCAAATCAGGCAGACCGAGGTATGTAAAATGGATAGGACTGACTGCGTGTATAACGTTAAGAAGAGTGGTGTTGACATGTTGTCATTGTTGAGAAATAAATTCCCGAAAGTATTTTCAACAACACTTGGCTGTTTCACGAAAAGTAAAGCAGTGCTCGAATTAAATGAAGGCGCGGAGCCCAAGTTTTTTCGTGCAAGACCTATTCCATTTTCACTAAAACCAGAGGTCGAGCGAGAATTAGACAGGTTGGTATCAGAGAATATCATTGAACCAGTCGACTACTCGCGTTTCGGTACTCCAATAGTACCAGTGCTCAAAAATGGTGGAGGAATACGGATCTGTGGGGATTATAAGTTAACTATAAACCCATTCCTTAAAATTGACCAACATCCCCTTCCTACCGCTGAAAGTCTTTTCCAAAAAATTCAAGGTAACTGTATTTTTGCAAAACTTGATCTTTCTCAGGCATACCAGCAAATGTTACTAGACGATAAAAGCAAGGAAATGACCACAATTTCCACACACAAGGGTTTATTCGTTTACAAACGCCTTCCTTATGGGGTTTCTTGTGCGCCTGCAAAGTTCCAAAAATGTATTGAAACCTTGTTGGACGGGTTGGAAGGTGTTTCAGTTTTTTTGGATGACATCTTGATTGGCGGGCAGGATAGTTCACAGTTATTAAAACGTGTAGAGGAAGTCCTACGTCGACTTGAAGACTCAGGACTCACACTTTCCGAACAAAAATGCGAGTTCGGAAAAGAATCTTTGGTTTACCTTGGTTTTAAGATAGATAGTCGTGGGTTACACACGACTGACGAAAATGTCAGAGCAGTTTGCGATGCACCCAAACCAGATTGTGTCAAGACCCTACAGTCGTTCATAGGCTTTGTCAGTTATGTAGCAAAATTTATTCCAAAGGTCGCTGAAGTTTTATCTCCCCTTTATAAATTATTAAAGAAAAATACCAAGTGGAATTGGGACAAATAATTGTGATAGAGCATTTTCCGAAATTAAAAAGTTAGTAGCGAAACATCGTAGCCTAAGTCATTATGATCCTAACTTACCGTTGCGCCTGATAGTAGACGCTTCAAATCAGGGTGTTGCACCACTTATGTCACAGCCCCAGAATGGTGCAGACGTTCCAATTGCCTATACTAGCAGAACGTTGTCAACTCCCGAACAATCATATTCTTCAATTCACAAGGAGGCATTGGCTATTATTCATGCTGTCAAAAAATTCCATATCTACCTTTTTGGTCGTCGATGGACCCTAGTGACCGATCATAAACCGTTGATTGCGATTTTCGGTCCAAAAATTGGAATCCCGGCGTGTGCCGCAAATAGGCTCCAACGTTGGGCAATATTTCTGTCGAATTATAATTATGATATGGAGTATGTCACTTCTGCAAAAAACCCGGCGGACTGGTTGTCAAGAGCCCCACTCACAGACACAGTCAGACCTGACGATACAAGCGATTTAACCTTGAATTATGTTTTTGAAAATGAAAACTTACCTTTAAATTTTAAGGACGTAGTTGTAGCTACTAAGAAAGATCCAATTTTAATGAAAGTCATTCGGTATGTGAAGTTCGGCTGGCCTGATGCTATGGTTGACCAAGACTTAATACCTTATCATAGATGTAGAACTGAATTACATGTAGATAAGGATGTTCTATTAAGAGGCTATCGAGTGGTAGTACCTACAGTATTAAGAGACGCAATACTACATGAGTTGCATGGATCTCATTTGGGAATAGTAAAGGTGAAGGCGCTTGCCCGCGCTTACGTATGGTGGCCGCATATTGACCAAAATATAGAGACCTTGGTTAACAGTTGTGCTCCCTGTGGACAAAACAAGGATAACCCTTCGAAAAATGTATTGATTCCTTGGGAGTGGCCCTCGCGGCCCTGGCATCGTTTACACATGGACTACATGGGACCAATGTATAATCATTACTTTCTGGTAGTCGTGGATAGCCACTCAAAGTGGTTGGAAGCCATTCCAACAAAATCCATGACGTCCTCTGTCACAATAAGACTACTGAGGGAAATATTCGCGAGATTCGGGATTCCGGAAATTTTAGTGGCTGATAATTATTCAGCTTTCGTTTCTGACGAATTTAAACAATTTTTGAATTTGAATGGAATCAAATTTAAGACAGGGGCACCCTACAGTCCTAGGACCAACGGTGCTGCCGAAAATGCGGTTCGTTCAGTTAAACGTGCACTGGTTACTGCATTAGGCAAAGCAAGTGGTAGTTCTGGTCTGGAGGTAGTTCTCCAACGTTTTTTGTTAGATTACAGGAATTCTAAGCACTTAACCACGGGTATCTCACCTGCTGAATCCCTATAAGACAGAACCATCAGAAATAGGCTAGACTTACTCCGTCCTTCTTCCACTCAAGATAGAGTACTGAATAGGCAATGGAAGCAAGTGGATAATCACGGGGGCGTTGAAGTGGAATCATGGGCTCCTAGGGATTTAGTTTGGGCGAAAAACTACCGTAAAAACGAAGATCAATGGTTGGCTGGAGTAATAGATAGCCTTCTAGGTCCTAGGCGTGTTAAAGTCTTCATTCCTGAGTTAAATTTAACATGGACAAGACATGTCCATCAACTTAGGAAGAGGACGTTGCCTTCGAACTTGATAGATAAGACCTTAGACGAAAAAGGAACCCAAACTAGTCCAAAAAGTTCACTATCAGCTAACAGTCCGTTGCCAGGGTCAGAGGTAACCTCACCTTTGGATTTCCAAGGATTCTCTCCCCATCCTTCTCCAAATTTAGGGGGAAAAGGAGAGTTAGGAAAGGATTCTATGGTAACACCTACCAATAAAACTCGCACTGGTAGGGTTGTGCAGAAGCCAAAGAGGCTGATTGAGGAATTTTAATCAAAATAAAGGAATGTAACCTTGTACGGTACCTTGTATGGAGTCAAACTAAGACATTTGTGGTGTGTTTTCAGGGAGAGCAGAGATGCTTCCTGAATGAAATTTTTGACAGTATTTTATATATTTTTTTAAATTTGATTACAATCGTGTATTTTGTGGAATTATATCGAATAACTATATGCATAATAACGAATTAGTTTCTAGTATTCAGATTGAGATGTTGTACTTTTCTAGGCACGCCAAACCAAATTTAACAATGATACAGTCGTGCTATTCGTGCTATTAAAATGTTGTAGTAATGTTCGAATTTTGTAACTTCCATAGAATGATAGTGATTAATTCATCACATTGTAAATTCTCTAGAAATGACTAGTATTATATGGAGGATTAAGCTGAAGCAGTGTATATAGTATTGACTTTAGGGAAGAAAGTGTTATTTTCAATTTTGATCACAATTTAGGGGGGGAAAGTGTAGTATCCATAAAGACCTTTGAAATTACTTCCTTATGAAGAAACATTTATTTTATTACATGATGGTCACACTGCGTAGCTTCTAGTAGGTTCTAGAAGGTTCTTGAAGGATCGAGAACTTCCCGAGCTTATAAAAATGTTGTATGAAATAAATCATCACCATTGTTCTTGTCATCGTCAACCCAAGTGTATTTAGTATAACTCCCTTTCTCCCGGAACATCGCAGTTATGTAATGTAATGTTATAGTACATGGACTCCGAGGACGTTTTACGATTGCAGATTGCTCTCAGCGATCCTGCCATGGCGCACTTTTTTGACCAAAAAAGAAAAAGACGAGGGTATCTGCTCTCCTTCCTCCTACTAACCCCTCTACCTATGTCCGACATCCCTTCGCCGCGTCAGTGGCAACACTGGCTTACGGCCAACACTGCTTTCCCCCCGATCCCCATCCTCACTTTTGTTTTCGCCATCCGCCTGGACACTTTCTTAAATTGCGCTTTTCGTATAGTTTTCAATATAGTCTTTTATTTTCAATATACGTTTACGCGTGTGGTATATTAGTTACGTTCCATGGTTTTGCGTTCATATGTCGCGGAAAACAGTTCGGATCGTAGGGATGCGGGTCGACCGAGATGCGGAGGTAACCTCAAAGCCCCCGACCCTCGCGGCGATGTCGCGTCGTCATCGATTTCGGGGGCTCCCGGTAAATCCTCGAGCGGATTTTCCTCATCCGGCTCCCGGTCCTCGTCAAAGAAGAGTTCAGCCGTCTCATCGAAGGATCCGGCGACTGTAAAGAAACCGGTGAGTTCGGGAGATTACGCGTCCTCTTCGACGCAGCCTTCAGCTGCCCGTCATAAGGCCTTAACGTCTTCAGCGGTCGTCGGGAACTCCGCAGTGTCCGATTTACGGACCTCTGCGAGTTCTCGACCTTACGCGTCGACGTCGGCAGTTAAGGAATCGGCCGGTTCGTCAGCGGTTGTCGAAAACCCCAGCATGCCCGACTTACGGGCCTCTGCGGGTTCTCGACATTACGCGTCGTTCCCCGCCGTTCCTCAATCGACTACGGGGCCTTCGGCGGTGTCGGCGAGGCTCTCCGGTGCTAGCACGTCCCACTTAGGGACCTCTGTGGCCCGAGAGGTCGCTCCCGCTCCCGCGTTGGCCCCCGATTGGTACTTCGGTTCGGCCTCGGTAAACCGATTCGTGCCTCATTTCCTGAGACCTCCGAACGTCGAACCGCAACCGATCAGCGAAGACGATGATAAGATCTCACTCGATTGTCCGATGGACATCGGGAGTGCCGGCTCCGCCCGCTCAGCCCGCCGTTATCGCGGTGCAAGGGCCCTCGGGCGTGAAACCAAAATTATCGGCTCCCAAGAAGAAACGCCGCAAACGAAGAGAGTCGTCGTCGTCATCGTCATCCTCATCTTCGTCCTCATCATCGGGGTCCGAACGGGAGCCTCGGAGAGAAAGGGAGAGGCGACGTGCCCGGCAACATAAAAAGAAGAAAAGGGAACGGCGCCATCGCCGCCGCACGCCGTCGCCTTCGGCCTCCTCCACGTCGTCCTCCTCGGAGGTCGCGGAGTTTGCCGCCGCACCGTCGGTCCCCGTCACGGTACCGGTGCTACCCGACGAAATTCGAGCCATCTTCGGGGAGAAGCCCCCTCCTCCGCCCACCATCCCCGTCCATCCGGACTTATTGGGTCCCTGGACCCAATGGTGTGCCGAGGGGATTGATGCGGACACATACCGTCGTCTCGCAGCCACCTTCGACCCGGCAGTTCACTGCCCCCCTTTGGCCCCCCCTGCGGTGGATCCGATTCTTCGGGGTCGGGCACAGCAGGTGGCTCCCAACGACCGAAAGTCACAACAAATAAACTCGCAAATAATGGTGGCATTGTCGGGGACGATAAATGCGGTTTTATCACGGGATCTCGCCACAAGTCGTGTGGATTTATTCCAACGCTTGTGGCAGATCTCGCAGATGGTCTGCTCCTCGCAGTTCCGATTGTCCGCCATGCGGAGATCACGCCTCATCAGACACTTCAAGACACAATTTCAGCCGGCTGCGCGGAAGCAACCCGTAGCCAATAACTTTCTTTTTGGGGACGCTTCCGACGTCTGGGCCAAGGAGGCGGGCGAGGTCGCGAAATCGGAGTCCATTTTACTCGCGACACCGATGACGAAGAAGAAGCCGCCGCCCCAACCACCGGCACGGGACACGGCCGCGTCTTCCCGGCGCCAACTGTCGCTCCCGTCGACTTCTGCTGAGGGGCAGTCGGGAAACGCCTCTCGCCCGCCCCAGCGCCAGCCACCGTCGGGGCAGCAGGGCCAGGCCTACCAGGGTGCGCCGCTTTCGAGGGCTCAAAAACGCCGCCGGAACCGAAAACCTTACAGCCGCACCAAGAAACACTGATGCCTCATCAGGTGAGTTCCGTTCCAGTTGTTTCTAGTCAGTTAACTATTCAGTCTGACCATTGGTGGGATTTGGAAGCCAATTTGGCTGCCCCCTCCTTTTTTGCAGGCCGAATCCAACATTTTTATACGAATTGGAAGCGAGTCACCGACTCCCCACTACTATTACAGTGGGTGGAAGGTTACCGGCTGCCCTTTGGGCCCGGTCGACCTCCCCTCCACCGGCCGAATTTAACTTCTGTGCCAATTCACCTGGATTCGCCCGCTTTGACGGATCTTTCTAGTAAACAGAAATTGATGGCGTCTAAATTATCTAAATTACGTGATCTTGGAGTAGTGGAGGTATGGCCACCGGATGAACCCTGTTTTTTGTCGTCAATTTTTCTAGTTCCGAAAAAAGATTCCTCTGATTGCCGATTTATTTTCAATCTCAAACAACTTAATAAATTCATTGTTACGGATAAATTTCGTTTAGACGATTACCGATCATTTTGTGCGCTGCTAGGCCCCGGGGATTTTGCTTCCAAAATTGATTTATCGGACGCTTACTTTACAGTTCCTATTTACCGGGCGGATTTACCGTATCTCGTGTTTGAATTTTTGGGCTGTACATATGTAATGACGGCCCTTCCCATGGGCCTGGCTAGCGCGCCATATGTTTTTCACAAATTAATGAGACCGGTGATGGCAACATTGAGGAATTCAGGAATTACGTTAGTAAATTATTTAGACGACATTGCCCTACTAGGCTGGTCTCAGGCCGCCACCACACGCGCAGCGTTATCCGCTTGCAACCTACTTACCCACTTAGGGTTTGTTATCAATTACTCCAAGAGAATGATTACCCCTGCTCAGTCGATAGTCTTTTTAGGCCTTCATTGTGACTCGATTACCATGTATATTTCCTTACCAGAATCTAAAATTATATCCCTTAGAGCACAGGTGACGCGCTTCCTCCAAAACTCGTCATGGTCGATACGATCCCTGGCGCGTCTTATTGGATACTTGGTGTCTTGTCTTCCAGCGGTCCATATGGGACGGATTTACATTCGATCCTTAGAACGAGATAAGGTACGCGCGTTAGTTCGTTATCGGAACGACTATTCGGCGCGGGGCACTTTGGTCGGACCTCGCTCGAGCCGAGCTCTTGTGGTGGCTCTCGGACACCTCTCTACAACCGGCTCCCATTCGACCCGAGGATTATCGTCATTGCATTTTGACGGATGCCTGCTTGACGGGTTGGGGGGCCCACTTACCCCCTCATAAATCAGGGTTGGTGGGGGGCCGATAGAGCTACATGCCATATTAACGAATTGGAGATGTGGGCGGTTTATGAGCCCTGCTTCATTTCGCAGGGCAATTGGACTGATATGTCGATTTTGTTACGGATCGATAACACTACCGCCGTGGCCATGATCAATAGGATGGGGTCAGTATCCAATCCGCGCCTACAAGCCGTCGCGCTCCTAATTTGGAAATTTTGCGAAGAGCGGAACATATGGCTGCGGGCCTCCTACATCGCCACCGGCGAGAACGTTATAGCGGACGAGGAATCACGTCACGAATTCGAACAAGGGGAGTGGGGGTTATCCCACAAGGCCTTTGATTCCATTGTAGCAAATTTTTCACGCCCGGACGTCGATTTATTTGCCTCTTCCCTACTACATAAATGTGATCGTTATATTTCCTTTCGCCCCGATGATCACGCTGTCGATATCGATGCGTTTACGATTCCGTGGGGCGGGATCTTTTTCTACTGTTTTCCTCCATTCGTCCTCCTTCTCAGAGTACTCCAAAAGATTCGTAGGGATTCGGCCTGCGGGATCGTGGTAGCCCCTTGTTGGCCTCAACAGCCCTGGTTTTCATTATTTCATGACTTGGCTATTTCCGAAATTTTATATTTTGACCCGTCACCTAGTCTCTTGTTCTCTCCTTACAGGGACTTATAAGCAATATTTATCGTCAATCGCTCGGTGGACCGTTTTTTGCTCTGCGCGAAATTTGGACCCCTCTATAGTTGATACGTCGAAAGTTCTGCAATTTTTTCAATATTTGCTTGATTCTTCCTCAGTATCCTATAGTACGTTTAACACTCACCGGTCGGCTCTGTCTTGGTTAGCCGATTTTGATTTAGGCTCCGACAAGCTTGTGACTCGGTTTTTTAAAAGCAGTGTTTCGTTTACGACCCCCACGAGCGAAATATGAATCGTCATGGGACCCTGATATCGTCATTACGTTCCTTCGGTCCTTCTCGACGATGTCCGTACGAAATTTGGCCCGCAAATTAGCTATGCTGTTACTGTTGGCGTCAGGTTCACGCCACCAAACAATTTTGGCTATCAACCGCTCATGTATCAAATTTTCCCAGTCGGGCGTTTCATATTTTCGTCCCAGCGCTCCTCAAAACTTCCCGACCCAGATCGATAGCTCCTACCCTTCACTTTCCCCTTCTGTACGGCCGATGAGTCATTGTGCATTCCGACCTTCTTAAAAGCTTACCTTGACCGCACAGGCTGAGGCGCCGGGGGGGGGGGGGGGGGGGGACCGTTACTAGGCACTTCCCGAACGCCCTACAAACCTATACGGCTGTGACCTTGAGAGGCTGGGTGACTTCCCTCCTCGGCGAAGCGGCATTGACATTGGTACCTTTTCCGCCTACTCCACCCGCACCCGGCATGCCTCGGTTAGGGCCGCAGCACGAAAGGGGTGCCTTTAGCAGTGATATTCAAAGCTGCGGGATGGGCTCAATCATCGTCTATGTTTGCGACGGTATATAACCGGCCCCTTGGTTCACAGGGTGATTTCGCAGCGGCTGTTATTGATCCCCACGCCCCTTCCACGTCCGGAGCTTCGCAGGACCCTCATAATTAAATTATTAAACATTGGCTTTAACTTCTTTTTCTCGTCAATTTAACTTCTTAGTCGTCAATTTAACTCTTCGTCAATCTTAACTTCAAAATTTCATTAAGTTAACCTCATTGCACAGAGTTTTTTCGAGTCAATTAAGATCTGTTGTTTCACCCCGTTTGTGGTGCGTCCTATTACAGGGCCCCAACATTTGACATTATCATTTAACACTCTGATGCATAGTTGTCTGCTACTTAAGTCTCTCTTTGATAAAGACAACATTAATACATAACCCTCTGACGGTTTTCTCACTTCGGTGTAATACATTAGTTACGCCTTTACACCTCACTGGGTTGACGTACCGTTATGCGGTAACTTCGTGGCGGCAGCGCGTCGAGCCCGGTTTGCTTCGTCTCACCTCACTCGTACAGTCGCTCGGCCTGAAGTAGTCATCAGGTAATTTTATTTTATTTTATTCCTAATTTAAGTTCTAAATTAGGGGGACCATTAGGGGGAAGGACGGGTCTGCTCTCCGAAAGGGGGGGGGGGAGGGAATGACCGAAATGCCGGACAGACGTCAGCTGGCCTGGAGAGTTTAGCCGGGCAGGCAGAAATCGGCCTTTGTGTTATAAAAATCAGACTGCCTCGTGCTTTAAGCTCTCGGCTTGCCTTTGGTCGTGGCCAGGCGGATGGGCCAGTCCCAGGGGGATGCTATTAGCGTTCGCGCGGGACTGTGAATCATCTGCAATCGTAAAACGTCCTCGGAGTCCATGTACTATAATTAATGCACAGCCTACATTGTTGGATAGGCTGAGCTGGATTATAGCTAATGGACGTAGAGGACGTTTTACCACCCACCGCTAAAGTGTCGGGCCTGTTTTTTGGTTGTAGGCGGGCCGACACTCCCACCCAACCGCGCGGTCGCCTTCGTGCGGGTCTGTGAACGGAAGTGAGGATGGGGATCGGGGGGAAAGCAGTGTTGGCCGTAAGCCAGTGTTGCCACTGACGCGGCGAAGGGATGTCGGACATAGGTAGAGGGGTTAGTAGGAGGAAGGAGAGCAGATACCCTCGTCTTTTTCTTTTTTGGTCAAAAAAGTGCGCCATGGCAGGATCGCTGAGAGCAATCTACAATCGTAAAACGTCCTCTACGTCCATTAGCTATAATCCAGCTCAGCCTATCCAACAATGTAGGCTGAGCATTAATTATGTAATATGTATATTTCACGTTATGTATTGTTATGTAATGTAATGTTATATAATGTTATGTAATGTAATGTAATGTTATGTTATTTTGCTTCCGAGTCTGTTCTATTTTATAATGGGTCACTCTGATTGTGACGAGGATGCTCCTGTGCCATCACCTTGGCAGTGTATTTTTTCTTCTTTTAGTTGTATCTTCAATTGTAAATATGATACCAGTCCTAAATTAAATTTTGTATCTATCTGACAATTGTAATGTTAAGTAAGTAATTTTCATTTCCTTTGATAAAAAGTACCTAAGTGAATTAAAATAATTTCAAATGTACGTATGTAAACAGGATTGGTCAATGTTTTTGGAACATCATGCCTATTTCTAATTTAGGTACTTGCATAGGTATTTTTCAAGCCACATCAGGTAAAAATAAATTCACACAATTGCTTTCAAAATTAATAATTTACTGCAAAAATGCTGTGGAATGTTCTGTGTTTATTTCGACTGACTAGAAAAAACCTTGATCGTTTTCAATATTGACTTGACCAAAAAATACCATCATGTAGGCCAGCGCCATTTTTTGTCTGGTCAGCTCAGGTTCGCTCTTCAGTCTTTACTGCCATTAGACATACCATTTTCTCTAGTCATCTCAGGTTCGCTCTTCAATCTTCTTTTTTGGAGTTTAGCCATAAGTTCAGAACCTCTTGTAGTTTGGTACTGGAAAAAATTCAAAAAGATTACGCTCTTTAGTAAAATTTGGCATCAAGACCAAGGCCCAAGAGGATCTGGGCTATTTGCACGTTTTTTTAGGTTTATTTATTTATTTTTTTATTTTTTACTGAAAGTAGATTTTCTCATCCTGAGAATTTTGAGACCAGCCGCACGCTCCTTCGGTAGTTCTTTTTCTATGATTTTTCTAAGTTTCCAGAGGTTCCTACGTCACAGTGTACAGGGGGGTCCCGCCCAGGCGAGAGGGGTGCAATGACGTAGGAACCTCTGGAATCTTTGAAAAATCAAAGAACCACTTTTGTGGCCCATACAAATAGTCCATTATGCAAACGGGTATACATAAAGATACTTGAGATATTCTGCCAAAAACTACCCTTTGAGGCAAAACATTTCCTAGTTTATACAAAACAAAGAGACCTCGTGTACACTTTCAATCTATTTCCTATTAAACTAATTTATTTTTCCCACAGTCCGTCCACTTTCTTCTCTGTATAAAGGAATCACCTTCACCAGGAAATAACTGTTATACCTACACATCTTGTTGTGACTGACACCTAGAGGCAATCACAGCCACTGTGTTAAAAGAGTAGGAAAATTGTTGAGCAGATGCGTACATAATATATCTAGCACTGTACTTAGTCTCTGCAATTTAAAACATAAAGACTTACAACATTTTGAAATGGTTAATTTTGCAATAGGTATTAGTCTCAAATTAGAAAGATGGTGGCATGGGGAATTATGAAGACAAATTCCTGGTAGTGAATGACTTGCATAGCCTATACATAGAAAGTTAGTACATTTATGTACAGTAAAAAACGTTTATAACTATGGCCTAGGGACCAAACAAATCTGATAGTTACAACGAATGGTCTTCATAGCCAAAAAAAAAGCTATCATGGAGTCCCATTGTGGTGTCATGTATCTCCCCCAACCTTGAACTGCTACTGACCCTCAATTTTTATTCACTTGGTACCATATTAACTGCAGCTGGAGATTTAAATGGTGTGAGCAAACGTTCGGAGTGTAAAACAGTGAAAGAATTGTCACTGGCAATAGCCAAATTAGGTTGGTATTTATCTCTGAATTTCATAAAAATGCCACTGAGGAAGAGACAGATGGCAGCTGCTACAGTAGCATTTTATACGAAAGCAAGTCAACATTCCTCGTGGCAATAGGGTCTATTGACTGTACGAATATAAGAATTCAGTGACCAGGAGGGCCAAATGCTGAATACTTTAGAACAATTTCCTTGAACGCCCAAACTAAGCGCTCAGCGAATTTGAAAATTCTTGGCATCGTAGCTCGATGGCCAGGGTCTTCTGACGACCAGACTTATCTTCAATAGCTCAAGGATTAACCGTCGATTCGAGAACACCTACTTCGGAAACCACCTACTTTCAGATGATAGCAGATACTGGTAAAGTAAAGTCAACAGCCGTTAAGTGGAGAGGGGTGATAGCAGACACTATGCTAACGATAGGTACATCATGACACCCTTGTTGCATATTGTGGGAAAATGGCAACTGCCAAACAAAACCGACTAGACCAATCATTTTATACTGTAGGATAAATCATTTTATGCTGTAAGGAATTGTCACTAGATTGTCATTATAAACGAAGTAAAGGACCAATCTCAATCTATAATGCTCGTTATAACAGGTTTTTTTAAAAATATTGTATGATGTCGTTATAAACGGTTGGTCGTTATCAACGATTTTGGTATGAACTTCTTCTGCTGTTGTTAAGTGACAAAGAATAAAAACGAATAAGTACCTAGTTGTTAACCAGAAAAATACCCATAGATCAGGTAGGTTCTGACGGATTTGGAAGTTTTGGTTTGTTTGTCGGCATTTGGAAGTTTAAAAAAAATCCTAACCCAAAACGAGGGTTTTATGTACACATTGGTATTTTAATTCGATATCAAAGAGGACCTATTTTAAATAAAATCTTATTCACAAACATTTTTCTACGACTATTTTTATTGAAAATATTATTTAACAATTATAGATAAGTGCTCAAAGTAAATAAATACCTATAATATAATTACAGATTATGCAGGTGAAGCAATACAGACTGTTCAATATATATATATATATTTTCTACGCCCCCCCCCCCCCCCCCCCCCCACCAGCACCACTCGGGCTCCACCACTGAGTAGTTTTACCCATCAAAAAGTACACAGAACCTTCCTACCTAACCAATTCGTCAACGGGTCGTTGTTAAGTAAGTAATCGGTTCAAACCTTGCTGATAGCTCGTTGCAACATCAGTTGGTTGAATAACCTCTTTCCTTCTTTAGTACCACAAACTCGTTCCAGGTGGCCTGTAGTTAGCTGCAATATCGCTTTTCCGTCCAATTCTTTGAGTAAATCACAAAGCCTAGCAGAAGTAATAATGGAAAAATTAATATAATGTAGTGCAGCTCATTCAAGGGTTGATACCTACCTACATGGTTGACAATCGGCATCTCAAACATTCTCAAATGATTTTAGCGAATTTTCGAAGAGCTTTTGATGCCCTACTGCAGTGGGTACAGAGTTGGGTGTTTGTGGGTCAAAAGCCGTGTTCAATATCTCTTGAAGGGCTACAAAGTCACCAAAAATAGATACAACATCACCAAGATTGGTACAGAATGGTGACACGTGACGAAAAAACCTTATGAGTGAATTGTCGAAATAGGTACCTAACCTGGAGTTGGTGCACAATGAGTTGGCCTAAGACCTAAATGAATTACGTTTATCGGAGAGCTTCCATACCCCCCCCCCCCCCCCATCCCTCCTCACACACCAGAGCCCAACCGTCCTGTCTTCTGTCCCCTTTGTGAGTGGACGGTGAAATGGACAACGGGTGGAGGTAACGTCGTCTTCAGTCTGTCCCCAGCTCAACATTCCCAAACCCCAATGAGTACTCATGACTTCTGTTTATATTTCTGAATCAATGTAGGCCCCATTCTAAGAATTTTGAGACCAAGTGCACTCTCCTACGATGAATAGTTATTTTTCTATGAGCTTTAAAAATTTGGCAACAAGTGATGGTCAATTGCAAGGGGGTCCCCTAGGACTATTCATCGTAGGAGAGCGCGGTTAAAATAGCAAAGTAGTATAATACTGCTCACTGGATTGGGTGAGAATATTAATTTACTAAACCGTTTACGACTACTCCATCAAAATCGGCATTGCATTTATTTCCAACCAAATATAATTATAACAGCCAAAAATATGAATCACAGCAATCAAACAGTCGATATTCGTCGAATAATACGCAACAACTCAAGCTTCCCCCATTTTCTTCAATATTGTGTAATAATTTACGAACTCATAAAATCTACTTTTGCCAATTAGGTAATCGATTCATCGATTAGACGTGCGTCTACATTAGCAACATTTTCTGCGCAGCCTCTACCTATTTAAACTACTGAAGTTACGCATTTCACCCACAAAAACCCAATTTGATCCCATTTTGTATCCGATTCACCATTTTATACAACTCGAAGTGAATCTATATAAATATTTAGAGTATATCAGCAATTTTTACAAGTTATTGACACCCAAACTCCAATTCGCTAGGAATGAGACAATGAAAAATTTAAGTAAGGCATTCAAACCCGGGGTTACCTATCCAGTTAATCTGCTCCAAAAACGAATTCAACCTAAACCCAAGAGTACTGCTCCTCCCCACTTAGGTTAAAAATTAGTACCTAACTACCTTAGAATAAATTAAGCCCAAGGTCAAATAATTATTTCCCATAAGTTCTACCAACAGTTAAATAAAGATTTATTTCCCCCCGCTATGGTGTATACTACATGAAAACTCCAAATTTGCAAACAATTTTAAACAGAATCCCCACTTCTCCAACCCTAGCTACCCATCCGTGCAAAACGTGCCCCCAACAGACAACTCCCGTACCTTAGTGTCTCCCAGTACTCCGAACGCATCCAAATTCAAACGCCCGCCACCTACACAACTTCAAACTTGGTAGGTAGGTACCTACCTATAATCAGAAATGCCAAAACTGCGAAACTAT
Source organism: Leptopterna dolabrata (assembly GCA_954871275.1). NCBI lineage: Eukaryota > Metazoa > Arthropoda > Insecta > Hemiptera > Miridae > Leptopterna > Leptopterna dolabrata. The sequence continues at coordinate 49,392,480 of OX940974.1, read as the reverse complement.
TTGGAGAAACAATAACACCTCTCTCCTACCGCATGAATAGGCACAGGGATGATTCCATCAATAACAAGCCCAACCTTCCCATCGCTGTACACATGGTAGCAATTCTGACAACTTTTTAAGTTGGGGTACTAAGTTCAAGTTCTTCGAGCACTGCCCCCTAATACCTCAACGATCAATAGGCGTACTTGGGAGTCCTCATACTTGTATATAAACAGCATATATTATAAATAGCAGTGCTAGGAGAGGTCTCAAGCGCAACCAAAGAAACATCGATCACCCACACTAAAAATGTCTCCCAAATTTGCACATACTTCCAACACTACAAACACTCATCTCTCACATTTTCTTGGCATAACTACATACACACCTACCGAACAGGCCACTCTACACATTTTCCCACACATCAACACTATTTCATTTTACAATACCCAACATTTTCCTGCCCTCATCCTACATGCGCATCGTCAGCCTTGTGCCACCCTGGCCACAACTGGAGAGAAGAATACCTACGTCATCGCAAATTTCTCATTTTGGGCTAAAAACGCCTTAAGCTGGGATCACACTGACGTGTAATCGACGTAAAGCGCGTAAAACGCAAAGGCCGTAAAGGTTCGCGTAAAGCGCGTAATCGTCGAGATATAGCCGGTGCTCCAGCCTGCGCCTGCGCAGATCCGTAAAGCGCGTAAATATCTATATTTTTTGATCTTGGACACTCTGGTTCAAAGTCGTCGCGGTCCGCAATTAGTGTTGTTCACGTGAACGGTTTTCAACGTTTGAGCTCTGTTTGAGTCAGAAAACTCAATTTTGGCATACTCTTCGTGCAGAGTGTTATCTTCCAATTGAATCCTTCCTTCCTTCCTTAGCGGTTTTATGCGCTGTTCTGCATAACAGCTGTTCTGCTGAAGGGGAGGTCGGTGGTCACCAACCTTATGGATTTTTGCTCGTACACAGTGGATGCTATGGAGCGTGGACTGCAGGTCGATGCCGTTCATACTGACTTTCACAAGGCGTTCGATCAGGTTAATATTGATTTGTTGATCGGGAAGCTTCAAGCACTGGGATTTCGGGGATCAATGTTGGAATGGGTGGGTTCGTACCTCAGGGAGAGGAGGTAAGCATGTAAGCATTAATGGCTGTTGTCGTTCTCGTTCAGCCCTACATCAGGAGTGCCCCAGGGCTCGCATTTGGGACCCCTGCTATTCCTATTATTCATTTACGACATTTGTGATATCTTCGAGGACGTCAACGTTTCCCTGTTCGCCGATGATTTAAAAATTTTTTGAGAGGTTGGAACGCCTGACGATGGATTAGTGATTCAGAACAATCTAGACGCGCTTACTTTATATTGCACTCGAAATGCTCTGACGTTAAATGTATCCAAATGCTGCTGTATTTCATTCTGTAGAGCTAGGAGTTCAATCGCTGTGGATTACTTCATCAATGGGTGCATGCTTGAGAGGTGTCGTAGAGTACGTGATTTGGGGGTTATTGTGGATAGCGAACTTTCATTCACCGAGCACTATCGGGGTATGGTTTCTGGCGCTCTTAGGCAGCTTGGCTTTTTAATGCGAACCACAAGAAAATTCCGCAATGCTGATTCCATTAAACGATTGTATGTGTCTTTAGTTAGGTCTCGGCTCGAGTTTGCATCGTCTATTTGGAATCCTCTGTACAAGGTGCATAGTGATGCGATTGAGAGAGTCCAACACAAGTTTCTTAGCGTTTGTCTTCTACAAGTGTTCCCGCTCGCTGGGTGTGGTTGAATTCAGCGATCGGCAGGTGTTGGTGGCTCTCAAACTAAATACATTGGCGGACAGGAGAAAGGTTTCCGATGTTATATTCGTCCGTAAGCTGATCGGTGGCTCTTACGATGCTCCATCGTTGCTTGCGGCCTTAAATTTCAGAGTTCCTTCATATTGTACTCGTAGCAACGATATTTTTGTACCGGACTTTCGTAGGACAAATTATGGTATCAACAGCCCAATTGAAAGGATGCAGAGGACGGTGAATTGTCTTGGCGTTGATTTTGATTTGTATCTTGAGAGTGAGGAAGTAATTAAGAGGAAATTGAACAGTTACTTTTTGGCCAACATTGTTTAATCTATTAATTTTGTATTTCTTATATTGTGTTTTGTGTTAACGTTGCGGAAGTCGAATCGATCATATATCAATCTTTGTCTTGTAAACTTTAGTCATTCTTTATTGTAATTGGGATCTGTGATCCCGTAATCATTAAATAAATAAATAACAGCTCAAATTTGATGACCTTTTTGCGCGCTCTACGCGAACATTTCCGGCCTTTGCGTTTAACGTCGACTACTCGTCAATGTGTACCCAGCTTTAGGCGAAACATTCCGTCTCAAATTCTCTGTTTTTTATTTATATTTTTGCTACATTTTCTCCTACCTGTCCCACTTTCATCATTAAAGTCAGAACACGTTCACAGAAAATCAACAACTTGTTCAAAAATTCAGGTAGGTAGGTACTAACTTAGCTTGTTTTCTTAGTTTCTGGAATATAAAAAAACCCATAAAAACCGGCAAAATGTCTGTAATAACCAAAAATGTACGCAAGTATAAAATGGTGACTCGATAAATGAGAAACTAGTCTTGCAGCATGGCTATAAGAGCGAACTTTCAAAGAAATATTCGTGCTACTGTGTTGAAGATAATATATATATATATAGCGGGACTCCATAGTACCACTTTCGCCAAATTATATAACATTTTTCGTGACCAACCATTTTTACCGATTTCTGACCCTTATAAACTCAAATCCGACCCACCGTTTTTTTTTAGAAAAATATTTTCATAATCGAAATAGTCGTAATTTTAGCCATATTTACCGATTTTTGACCCTAAAAACTCATATTTGACCCCCCTTAGAATTTTTTAAATTGATCAACTTCGAACTCATCCTTCTGTTCGGCAGTGCGAACGTTTTGGCGAAATACGGAATTTTGACAAAAAAAAGGAAAAAAAAAAACCGCTGCAAAGTCCTTGTCACATGGGTTTATTATTCTACTGGACATACCTACGGAAATGCTGGCTGTTCATTTATTGTTGCTTTCATGTACAGTTATTGAAATAGCTATTTCTGGTGGTTTCCACCAATTTGGCCCCCAAAACTTGAATTAGGTACTACCCTCCTTTTTTTTTCTTTTTTTTTTTCAAATTACCTTTGACCATTGATTGTACCATTTAATCGTCTTGATCC